>CATIWQ010475131.1:0-11360 GCA_949673415.1 Euphorbia schlechtendalii | reverse complement strand
CGCGCCCGTGGATTTGTCCACCAGAACCCGCCCTGGGTTTCCCGGGTAAGAACCCGACCCGAATATCCCGGTGCAAGCGGAAACCGCCTCTAGGGGTGCGGTTGGCGGACCTTGGAAGTAGCCACTGTTGAACGGATTAGTGACGGTGTTAGCCAAGAGGGTAGCCAGGTTTATAATCATACCGTCAACTCCGACGTCGCCGTTCGGCGCAACAAGAGGCGGCGTCTGTGGCCCATAAATCGGCTGATGGAAAGGCCAAGCGCAGTAACCCGGGCACTGAGTCTCCGAGTTACCAACCCAAATATAAGTCCCCTGTACCGACCCGCGAGATGACCCGTGGGTACCGCACCGGCTCATGCAGAAACCGTCAACGGCGACGTCCTTCGCCGTCAACACAACGTTAATCGAATCTACAGCAAAATTGCTCTTGGAAGCCAGAGCAAGCAAATGCGAAGATCTGAGAGCTTTTCCGAGAGTGTATTTCTCATGGAGGATTTGATGTCCGACGGAGAGAGCGGATGATCCGCCGCGGTACTCCTCCGTCGTCTTCCACCAGGAGGCGGCGGAGGGAAGAGGAGCTCTTTTGGAGGACAAAGAGTTGACGAAATCGACGATTATGGAGCGTTGTATAGGCGTGAACTGGCCGTACCAGATGAGATTGACGGAGACGTTGCCTTTAAGGAGGAGGCCGTTATGATACTTGAGAAGCAGCGGCTGCTGCTGAACTAAAGCTGATTGTGAGGGAACGATGAAGAAGAAGAGGAGAGTGGCAAAATGGTAAATAGAAGCCATGGCCGGGGAGTGAAAGGAGAGAGGAGGAAATATTGGTATGATTTGTTGGAGAAGTGATGAGGGTGGAGATTCGAATGGAGTATATTTATATGAGGAGGAGAGGTAAAGGGAAACAGCTGGGTGAGGGTGGAAGTGTGTCAATGTCAAAAGAGTGACAGATGGAGGGATGCGGTTGGGTGAAGAGTGTTAAAGAAATAGTGCATGCCAGGATGAAAGCTGACGTGGCGGTATGAGATAAAAAATTAATTCTCCGATTCATAATAATTATAACTTTAACATGATTTATTAATATTAGTAATTAAAATATTTATTATCCTTATAAATTTTGTTAATTTGAAAGTTGATATTTTCAATGTTCATTAAATAAGGTAAAAATGAATAAAATATTAAAAAAACATATTAAAATCTGAAAACGATAATGTTTAAAAAATTTTCTAAGATCTTAAAACGATAATTATTATGAAATGGAGAGCACATACTTGATTAGTATGTATGAAATTTTTTTCAATTTAGTGTAATTAAATTTATTTATGAAATTGATTAAGTTATTTTTAAAAGAATGTTAGTTTGGTTAATTTTAATTTATGTAATTTTTATAATATAATAAGAGAGTTTGATATCTAATTTCATATTGTATTTTCAAAATATGCTATCTTAAAAAGACTTGTCTATTGATACAACAATTCTTCACCACGAAAATATATGATAAAGCCTTTATAAAATAATATAGTTGGACCGGATAATATTTCTAATTTAGAAAATTATTAATTAATTGATAAAATAATAACTATTAATTTATAGAGAGTTTTCGATATAAAAAAAATTAAATTTTATTTATATAAATTCAAATACCATGAATTGTACTATTTTATGTAACATAATCAATTCATTGTATATTATTTTTAAATTTAAAGTTTTTTCAACAAGATTCAGTTTAAAAAATTTAATTTGATTAATCGTATTTTCATATAAACTACTCATTATAATATACTAATAACATGCATTATACTGTAAATAAACAAAGATAAAAAATAACCATATCAAACACAATGTATTCTCATCTAAAATGTGCCACAAAAGCAACAATTGTTGATGAAATAAGAAAAGCATTATGTGAGTGTAAAAAAGATAATTTCAAGTGCACTTAAAATTATAGTGAATTATTAATTTATAATGTTGCTGGGATAATATATTTAAAAAGGAATTTTGGAAAAATTATTATTTTATAATCTTATCAAAATTGTTTATTTTTTTTAACTTAGTCGGGATCGAAAAAATATATTATTTTACAAAATTTATTATTTTAAAGATTAATGAATCATGTAAGTTTTACTATATTATCAAACTAATCCAAAATAAATTGTAACAACTTAAACCAAATAACCAACAATATTTGAAATCTAATGGCAACATTTTGAAACACTTGTATATGAAATGAATAACAAATTAGGCCACAAATTACATTAGAAAGAGAAATTATATAAAAAAAATTGGATATTAATATCTTTATTATTTTAATTTTGATGCACATGACCTACACGCGGGATATATGTATTATATATCCGTTTCTTCGTATAATTTTCTAAAAACCATCGTCACCGTTGAATTTTGAGAAAAACTGCTTCTCATCCATCATGATTACAAGCTTACAGGATCTATGAATGCTGTCAGAAATGAAAAGGGTCGACTAGACTACGCAATAAACCTTTGATTTAATCTAGTGTTTTACGGAGCACCAAAGCTACTGTGTTATTGGATGATGGATGACATCAGCTACGTAATGTAAGGTGCAGATTTCTAGGAAAAGGGGCGTGTTTCACTGCTTTAGTATTTGTTTTTATTATCTTAAGTCCATTGGGATTTTGAAATTTCTTTTTCATAAAAACAATAATTAAAAGCATTGCACCCATTCTACATTTACGTACCATTTATTCTTTGTGTAAATATTAGTTTTAGTCCTTTAATATTATCTTCAATAATTAGTCTAAATATGAAATAAATATGTAAATTAATGATAAGGATAAATGAACTTGATATTTTGTGAATTCAAACCAATTGAGTATTTAATTGATGACTCATCAAATCTATTTGAATGTTTTTTTAAGAACAATAAAATAAATGATTTTCCAAATTTGGAGTGTCAAATCAACTTTGAGAGATAAATAGATTAGTTATTGTAAAATTTTTTTGTTTAAAAATCTATTTATGTCTATATGTCAAGAAACATAGTTAAATGGACAAACTATTGGATATACTCTTGTATGTGCAATAAAGTTTGTAAATCTTCTGCAACTTGAGCATAAAAAATTAACATAACCCATCGATCAAAATGGATAATTAACACATGTGTTGGAAATACCCGGTCCGCCCGTGAGCGGGTCAATCAAATCAAAGGATTCGATCCAATTTAGTTATTTTGACTAAATCGAAAAATTATAAAACTTTAATGAATTAATTGCAAATAATCAAAAGTGTAAAGATTTAATTGTAATTAAGCCATTTCTATTTCCTATAAAAGGAAATGCACGTCTGAAATGAGAATTCAAAAATGAATTCTTCATTTTCATTTTATATCCAACTATTTTCTCTCTCTCGAGTTTTTCGTCTCGCAACGAAAACATTGTAAATCAATTGTTATCGATATTCGTTGCTACAGAAGTTGTAGATACATATGCATACTCCGATAAATCGTGAGATAGATCTGATTCGATATTCGATGCGACGTTTTTCGATCTTGGACATATGAAAAATGTTAAAATCCGAATTCATTTCTATTTACTTTTTCTATCAATGGTATCAGAGCACGTTGTTTATGCGATAATTTTATATGTATATTTTGTTTATACATATTTTGTAATTCTGGAAATTTGATTTCCAGAATTCGTTTTCTTCGTGAATTACGCAATTAAAGTATGAAATTGGAGAAAAATTCGTTGTTTTGGAGCCTTTTTTGGCATAATTTGATGTTCTAGTCATGTTTTTCATTATTTTCTATAACTTTTGTGGTTTGAAGACTTTGAAATCAGATTGAGTGCATTTGTTTCCGGAATTATGTGTTTTTCGCTGGAAAAGTTTCGATTTTCATGTTGTTTTGTGTAACGTAAAATTTTCGTTCATTTTTTCGTAAAACAAACCATGTCAACAGACTCGGAAAGTGAAAACGAGTAGGACTATCAAAGTTCGGTGATAGGAAATCGCCGGGAAGGTGGGGCGTGGTGTGCACGCACCGCATGCCAGCGGTAAAAGCCGGCCACGCACCAGCGACGAAATGGTTACGAACGCGTGTGCGAAACACGCCTGTATAGTTCTGTTGCTACAATTTGACACGTGGCGGAATATTGACTCGCCACGTGTTGGGTGGCGTTCCACGTGGCAATAGGTCAACCAAGCCGGGTTAACCGACCAATGACAGTCTGCCACATGGTAGTCAACGCGTTGACTGCCACGTGGCACTCATTTGACGGTCAGAATTATTTTTTCGTTTTAGCCTTCTAAACGATATCATTTCGCTCCGAAATTTTTTCTACCCCCCATTCTCATATTTTTTTTGGATTTAATGGTGATTTTTTTAGAATTGTTTGAATTTTAGAAAATATTATTTTTCATTTATTTTGAGTTAATAAATGCTTAAAAATTATGGAAAATTTGTTTTTGAAATTTAAAAATATTTTTGTTGTTTAGAAAATAATTTGGAACCTATTGGAAAATAATTGAAAATTTTTCATATGTTGATTAATTTTGATAATTATTTTCATTTTATATTTGTATTAGTTACATAAACATATTAAATGAAAAATATATCATTAAGATCCATATTATTATATAATGGTTGAATTTAATTATACATGTGAAGTATAATATTTTAGTGATATATTTAGGTTTTTTAATTATTTGGGTGATGATTATTTGAGTTATTTATGTGTTATATAATTTTAATTAAGTATTTTTAGTAATATGCTTAAATAATCAACCATTTATATAATGATCAAATATTTTATATTTGTGATAATATAAAATATGATAAAACATGTTATAAAATATGTTTTTGTTAATTATTTATATAATAATTAAAATTTAATTTATATATGTTATAAATTATATAAAATATATTTTAGATATTTAAGTTATTATTTATGTTGTAACTAACATTGACCTTTAGATATATGTTGTTGATGGTCAATAATAATGCAAACCCCACGTAATCTCGATCATCTATTCAGTGTAAAAGAGCCAAGAGGAACTTGAGGAAATAGATTCTAAAAAAATGTATTTATTAAATTTATATATAATATATAGTGTACTATTTTATTGTATTGCATAGAAAAATGCAATATTTGTGTGTATTAAATTTATTACTATATAAAACATGGTTTTTCAAATATGATTTTCAATTTTTTTGAATTATCAAATTATGTAATAATTGGACATTCAGGTTCTTTTAAAATAATTTTATTTTTTATCATCAAGTTTGATTAAAGGAAAGAACTCTAGATCCAATGAGTTGACCTAGATGATCATTATGAACATCATAGTAGATGTTGTTGTAATTTTTGAATTGTAATACTTAGTGTATAATTTAATTCCAATAAGACGTAAAATAGTTACACACGTTAAGTATATTATGTGCCTGTTGACAATATAAGTCATTGTTGTTTGTTTAGCATCATTAATATGTGTTTGTTTGTTTGTTTATATTTTTTGAATAACAAGATTTATGCATGTTTTGTTATTGAATAGTTTTGAGATTGTTTTTTATTATGCTTTAATCTAAGTGATTTATTTGATTTATATATTGTTAATTATTTTATACTTAAAGACGCATAAAATACTTAAATCCTTAATATAACTTTTAAGACTAATATGCCCTATTGAATCCCAAATTAATTTCAATAATTATGCATAATAAAGTTATCCAATGCTTATCGTTAAATATCATTAGTTAAGTGAGCTAATTGAAGACGACAGATCAAAGTGCATTTAATGATGTAACTTATAGTTAAAGGAACTGCAACAAACAATGAAAATACATATAATTATTATTATACTATGAATTGAACTGAATTAAATGCAAGTATTTTTACCTGGTGGAAGATGGGGTATTTATATCTTTTTCGATACTGGGGTTGATACTTACATTTTCTTGGAAAGTTTGTATTCAAGTCAATAGCAATTAACACAATTGCTCATAATAATTGACTTAAATCCTTGTATACTTGTTTGGTCTCACTATAACTGATTAAAGGATATCAATAATGGTTTCTACTATGAAATTATTTGTAGCGGACTTAGATTCTTAATAGTAGTTTTTAGGTTATCTGGAGGTTAAAGTTTGAGTTTGTGCTTGAGGAATAAAGAGTCCTCTTATACTTTGAACTATGTTGTGTATGAGTTCAAAGAGAGTGGCACAAACCAACTCATGTATGATAAGAATCTGTTTCTTTCATGGAGGAGGAAGAGTTTAATTACATGTATCATTTTACTTAGTGCTATAAGTGATTTGATTGCTGCAATTCATGTAAGAGAGAAATGTTCAAGTTTGATCACTAAATTGAAAGAAGTTCTAACTAGTGATCGGTTCTTCGTTTTGAGTGGGAGCATATGTGATGCACTTAACTCATTTTTGTAGAATTAGTTCATTTAATTTAGTTACAAGTTTCTTGGAAATTGTAAAAATTATTTTTCTAATATCCAAGATTCTTCCTAAATGCATTTGGCATAAGGATTAAGGAGATAGTTATTAAGACAACAGATGTGCCTAAATTGGTACACGTAAAATATTCTAAAGTGAATTATATTGTACTATGTTCAATGTTGTTGATAGAATCTTAACCATTCTAGATTATTGATTCAAGCGCAACATGTGACATGAGCATGGATCACAGTATCTTTGTGTACTTTTGTCAACCTATATGAGAAACATTGAAATTTATATCGACATCAAAATGAGTTGAAGTTTTATAAATTGACACATGTAGACTATATTTGCAATGAGCCCAAACCCAATAGCTACTTGATGTGTTGTATTCTCATATTATTTTTTTAAATTTATGATATGGTTTAATGAATAATAGGTTCATCTTTGAATTTTTCCGACGATAAAGTTTCTTCATTCCTTAACTGTAGATTTATGAGTCTAGTTCTTAAACAAATGGTTTTATTGTAATCACTGTGCATTATAAATTATCAAGTGGATAATGTTTGCTTTTCAATGATTAACTCTTCTTTAAGAAGAAAATATTAGTATATTGTATAGACGATTGTATAACATAAGCTACGAAGAATGCATCATTTAGGCTTAATATGATTGATAATTTATAATGATTAAATTATCACCATGTGATGAGTTCGAGTTAGAGGAAATCAAACTTTTACTCCATTTCAAAATGAACTAGAACTAAAATCAAGTGCAACTTATTCATTTTGATATATGTGATTCAATATTCATGAAGGTAAGGCATAAGCCTAATTGTTCATCACATTAATTGATGTCCATATTTGTTATGACATCATCTACTTGATTACTCATAAATCTGAAGCTTCTAGCTATCAAAAGATTTATGAATCTAATAATAAATTAATTGGATTTGACTTTAAAGCATTGGAATTGAAGTGGTAAAAAGTACTTTTCAGCTAAGCTTGTAGATTTATGTGATGAAGGGATTAAACATCTATCGTTCATCCCTAAACTCTATATAAGTATAGAATTCATGAAAGGAGAAAGTTGATTCTTCTTCAAATGGTTATGTATATGTACTGAACCAAGTACCTTCAAAGTTTATCTTTTCCAACCCATATGTGACATGGATTGGAAATATATCTTATTTACCCTGGTTATAACATTAGGGATATATCCATTACTCCCAACTACCTTGATAAATTTGGGAAATTGGGTCCAAAAGGTAGATGAAGTGTCTTTTAAGATACTCTTACATATCAAAAGGATATATTTTTGTTGGCGAGAATGCAGATAGATTTGTAAAATTTTGAATCACGAAATATCAATTTCTTAGAAATGAGTTTTATAAATTAGGTGTATTAGGCAAAAACATGTCCTTTTATTAAGACTCTTGAACTTAATGTTTTAGATATATCTTCAAGTGGGAGTAATTCAAATGTATTGGTTCATAATGATCACATTAATTAGGGATTTTGTTTCATGGGGGAGCCGAGGACCCAAATTGTTGGTCCAAGTGGGAGCCAATGTTATTGGTACAAGTGGGAGTTAATATTTTTAACTCAAGTATGAGCTTAGATCACTATAGTAATTCTGTAGAGGGAGCACATAAATGAGCTTTAAAGGAAGAATTTTGAGTTATAATAAATATAAGAGACATTTATGAGAATTCGAAGTCTAAGTAATAAATGAGGAAAATTGTTCCAACCTTGAAAATTAAGTGTTTAAAGGGAGATGAATAGTTGCGTGAAACGAAAAAAGAATTAAGTTAACTTGCCTCAAGGATATAAAAATATTGAGAACAAGTGGATTCTCAATGTAAAGTAAAAGCATTAGTCTTATAATAAAAGAATACGCATATTCAAACTGATAAGAATATGTTATAAGAATATATTCTTTTCAGTTGTGACAATCACATCTATATGAATTATTTCAACTTTAGTAGTTGTATCTTCCTTAAAGTTACATCAAGTAGGTGTATGAACCTCTATTCTCAGGGGAGAATTATCATGAGAGATCTATATAACAAAATTAAAAGGATTTATCCCCAAGATTTTAAACATGAGGTTTCTTGAATTGATAATTCAATTTATAATCTCATGAGATTTTAAGGATATGGTATTTAGAATGGTAAATGAGAACCATTGTGTATATACCATACTAATGAAAGATTGGGTGTCGAGTAACTTTGAGATGTAAGTCGTGGAAAGGTCTTCATAGGTCCTAAGACCGAGATCTCAATGGATGGATAAGATAATTAATATCTTTGTCTCTGAAATCTTGTACAAAAAGAGTTTGAGAAAGATCTATATGCAGAATAATGAACCCTCAAGTATTCCGATGACTAAGAATATGATTCTTAGTATAAGTATTTGTCCCAAAACTCTAGTCAAGTGGGAGGATATGGAAAATATTCTATATATTAGCATTACATATGTTATGTTGTACTCCAGACCTAATATAACTCATGTTGTGTGCATTGAAGTAATATATTAGTTCATTCCATTAATAGAGCACTAGAAGATCGTTAAGAAAATTGTAAGATACTTGTGTATGACCATTGGTTATGATATAATGTATTGAACCAATGAAATAGACCTTATAGAATAATACATAGATGCATATTAGCTAAGGCTAATAGTGGAATTGTGTTTTTCCAGTTATGCTAAAAGATGTTTGACAAAAGAGACTATTGAGTCTTCTTATGCTGAGTGCTCCAAAAAAATATTGATTATTATTGGAGATAGTCAAACATCGATATCTTATGCAATAGACCCGAAATATCGTAGTAGCAATAAGTATATCAATATCAAGTATCTATTTAGTTGTAGATTAAGTAACACGTGGAGAGATCAATATGAGGTATTTATCTACTCATTGCGTACTTGTAGATTTGTTTACGAAGTATGTCTAAAAATGTATATGTAAAATATATCAAAGAGTTAAATATGCATAAATTATACTTATTTGATTACCTCATTAATTATACCCTTCAAATCGTGAACGATAATGTGATAATATAAATGAGTTTTATTCTATGAGCAATGTGTGTGTGTGTATGTTATGTACATATTATTTTTCGTTCTTAGCATGTCGGATAGAGAAGTATCCCACTCACATGGGTATTTAACCTAGTATTATCACGAGGATACAAACTAGGATGAGATTGATTTTGAACAACTATGTGTAGTTTGGGAACTTGTTCAAAATTGTATATCAACTTGTTGAATAACAAGAAAATTACATTATTTAGAACATTGTGTGCCAAATCCAAAAACGGAATCGGGTAAGTTCACATGACAACTGGTCATGTTCTGCCTGAAGAGCTAAAGGTGGTTCATTTTATAGAACAAGATTAAATGTTAGGTTGCATTGTAATTAAAACCTTTATATGGTGTTGGTTGATATGATAAGACATGCGCTCCTTTATAAGGGTAGAAAGGAAAGGACACCAAGGCACATTATCAAAGTGGGAGAGAAATAAGTTCTTGAGATAATGTGTGCTTTGAGACCATGAGATGAGAAATTTGTTTGATGTACAAGGATCTCAACTTCTATAATGTGAGACTCAGTCCATTATATGTTATTGGACCTTACCCTTAATACTATTGAGTTATCTTGCGAAGTAAGGACTTGTAGGGAATATTTGATCAATCACCTAAAGATTATGACGTGATTCGATCTGGTAGAATTTGGTTGATGGATCGAACTAGTTCTGTACAGAATTGACAACTTAAAAGGAAGATTTGACCAATTAATATTCATTAGAGTTCTGTTGGTTCACTGGCATGCCTATCTTATATTTGTGATAAGATAATGAATAACAAAATCAAGACTTTTGAGATCCCAAAAGATGTGGAGGTGGGTGATTATTAACCAGTCTAGGGTAAAGCATACAAGCTATATATCAATGTTATATTATATTATATACTATATATTAACTTATATGGTTGAGTACCATTCAGAATAGTCTTGACAGACCCTAACGGGTACAAGATATTTTCTGAATACTAAATGTTAATCTATTTGGTTAAGTACCAATCAGGATAGTCTTGTCAGACCCTAATAGGTGTAAGACAAAGCGTTTCTAATAATATGCCGGTCGCACGACTTCATAGCATACTGAAGATTTGATAACCTTGTATGGAATGTGACCTGTCTAGTGCGAGTGGGAGATGTTGAAAATACCCGGTCCGCCAGTGAGCGGGTCAATCGGGTCAAATGATCCGATCCAATTTAGTTTTTTGGACTAAATTGAAAAGTTATAGAACTTTAATGAATTAATTGCAAATAATAAAAAATTTAAGGGTTTAATTGTAATTAAAAAATTTATATTTCCTATAAAAGGAAATGCACATCCAAATATTGAAATGAGAATTCAGAATTGAATTCTTAATGAATTCATTATCATTTTCCTTTCCAACTATTTTATCTCTCCCGGAAAATATCGTAAATTGATCGTTATCAATCTCCGTCGGTGCAGAAGTTGTGGATACATATCCATACTCCGACAAACTATGAGACGGATTCCATTCGACATTCAATGCGGCGTTCTTCGATCTTGTGAATATGGAAAAGGTTAGAATCAGAATTCGATTCTATTTGCGTCTTCCATCGACACACACACGTATGTACATATGTATATACATATGAACATATACATATACATATCTATATATAAATCTACATACGTACATACATACATACATACATAAATAAATACATATATATACATACATATATACATACATACATACATACATATATAAACATACATATATATACATATATACATACATACATACATACATATACATACATATATATACATATATACATACATACATACATACATACATACATACATATACACATATACATACATACATATATA
>CATIWQ010475049.1:0-18284 GCA_949673415.1 Euphorbia schlechtendalii | reverse complement strand
TCTCTGCCAGTTGGTAATGCATTTAATGCGGCAGAGGGGAGAGAAACGTCAGAGTAGTGGGTTGTGAGGGTGATGTCACGGCGAACTGGCGGTGGGTAACGCCGAAGGTTATTTAATTTGGTTCTATACCTCGGCGAGATGTCTTGCTGACATGGTCTCGGCGTGAAGTGGTGCCGAGGTGTACAGTTGTTTAGCCCATGTAGTTTTTGAATCTTCTAATGGGCTTGAGGCTTTAATGGGCCTTGATATCAGTCGCTATTGTTTGTTGTTTTTACTTTTGTGCATGTATATGTTGTTGTTAGTTTCTGATAATTTTCATTTTTTCAGAAGTATATAAAAAATAATTATAAATATCATAGAATTAAATACATGACAAACGCCTTGATCTTAATATCTAGTTTAATGAAGGATCTAATCCTTTCTTACCTAGCTTTTTGCGCTTTGAAAACTTGATCTAACTTGAGAGTAACTTAACTTTGATATGGACCTAATCGAACCGGTTCATTACACTGTGTGATCTTCAAAATAAAACAAATTACAAGTCATATTTTGAAAAGTTACATTTTCAAACCTAATCTATAAGCAACCGAGTTATTTAGAAAAATATAAGTCTGGACAATTCTTAATTACATGGTAGGAAAGGTCAAACTGAACTGTTCAGAGATAAATTACGTAATTTTATAAAAAGTTTATAAGAACAACTTATTGAAACATCTTAAAAAGTTATACTCCCTCCGTTATCGAAAAATTATCATTTTAACTAAGATTTCATTTTTACTTTTATTTATCATTCTCACATATTAATGCGATATTCAACACTTATTTTCTTATTTACCATTGTATTAATTATGAAAGAGATTAAGTATAAAATGAAATTATAAAGTTATAATTAAGATGATGGGAGTTTTATAATAAAGTGAAAGAGATAAATTAATCATTTTAATAAGGTCAAATGCATCAACACCCCCCTAAATCAACACCCTTTAAAGTTGGTTCAGAAAACCGGATGCCACACTCAACTTTCAAAAGGATCAGTTAACCCCCTTAAGTTGGCAAAAAAGACCAATTACCTCTTTAACATGACAAAAAAGTATTAGTTTGCCCCCTTAATATCACGTGTCAACTTTTGGTTGGAGAGACAAAAGTTAGAAAAATGATATATTTGAAAAATCAAACCAATCAGATTCTAACACGTGACGTTGAAGGAGTTAATTTGTGCATTTTTACCTTGTTAAAGGGGGTAACTGGTCCTTTTTATCAAGTTAATTAGGTAACTGATCCTTTTGAAAGTTGAGGATGATATCTGATTTTCTGAATCAACTTTAGGGAAGTGTCGATGTATTAGACCTTTTAATAAAGTAATAAATGTTTCACTGATCTTGATAAAAATCATAGAATGACAATCTTTTGGCACCGATAGGGGTACCAAGTACATGTATATGCATATATAAAGAAAATTAGACCATTCGTTTTGGACAGCAATGTAGTTCAATTTCATAGCATATAAGTCAATTCAAAGAGACGTCATAGGAAAACAATAACGATAAATGGTAGCTTTAAAAAAGCAAATAAACAGTTCGACATGGATTCACGGGAGCTACCAACTTGTCAAGTTATCAGCTCATTCAGTTATATATAACATAAAAAATTCAAATACAAGAAGCTCAAAATAATTGAATGGCATGGGCAACGGTGCTTAAGCATGTTATCCAAATTATGGGAGATCTCATCAGCCCAATTTGAAATCTTTAGCAAATGAATTATTACACAACAGAAAAACAGATTACATTTCAATATTCCATGTACTCTCTGCAATTAATTTTGGTACTTTCTTTTCCTCTCCCAAGTTAACCGATGCAGCGATCTGACACAAAAACATTGTACCAACCTCAGCAACATATCAAATAAAATCGAAGCAAATTCAGCCAGGAGAATCTCGAAAGCGAAGAGAAAAATTCACAGCAAAGTTTCACCAACATGTAGTCAACTAAACTAAAAGCTCAAACTTATCAATGAATTATCTCTTCAAACAAAACAATGATTCCCGAAACATTAATGACATGAATAGCTGAAACATTCCTAAATGAACATTTTTCGACGATCAAGAAAATTCACTTTTTTCGTAACTCCTCTTTTACATTTAATTTGACTATTGAACAAGTAAATTTGAAAAATAAACTTCATTTCTTGCGTATATCTGCCCATAAAGGGGTGGCCCTATTAGACAATGAGAAGCAATACAAATTTTGTTCCTTTCCAAAATAAAGCTTAATCACATCCTGTACAAACTACCAACCATAACATATGTAAAAATTCGAATGATTACTTAATCACATAGATATACATAATAAAATCAATCAAGACTATGCACAACCAGAAACCTTTGTTGTAAACATCATTAAATATGCATGTCTATGGACTATAATAAGAACCTACACTCAGAAAAGACACAATACCACGGACAAACAAGGAACATCAAGCAATTAAAATGATCAATTCCATAATCCAAAAAATTGTTTATTTTTAGTGAAGTGATGAATTTGAATTCCTTGAAAGTGGAAAAATGGAAAAACTAAAAGTAACTTGAACTGACCTTGAAATTCCCACTAAACTTTGAATTCGTTGACCACTCTAATCCCAAATTCTTGCTTGATGTTTGGTACGTCGCCTTAAGCACATCATCAGCATAGACTTTACGGGACATAGCGAAATCCCACGAGTTCTTTGCCCAATCATAACACGGCTCAAATGTGGTCAAACCTCCATGGACATAAGTATACTTCAACTTGCAATTCTCTGTACCCAGCATGTAATTGGCTGACAATTTATTGCACGAATCCAACACAAGAGACCCATCCACTATTGTCCTGTTATCCCCTCTGCTATGAATATACGTCAAATTCAAGGGCTTATCAGCAACTTTAACCGTGTTCATAAACTGAAACCGAAAATCCTGCATAACAACATATATATTATAATAAGTCAGACTTTCGGCAAAATATTCTCTTGTTTTGTAGAAAACCAAAGTTTCTATGTTAATTGAACTTCAACTTCCTAATTTTTTAGATCAATTCAACGCCACGTCAGCTGAAACTCAAGAGCTCAACATCTAACTGAAACCCTAAGAGCTAAATCCTACTTCTACAGTTCGGCAACAAAATCAGCAACAGTTAACGTAAAAATAATCAAAGTAGCAGCAAATGAAGTGAAATCGTTTACCCTTTTAGGGACGTTATAATCAACGATGAAGAAGCCCGGCTTCTCAACAGCTAAAACCAATCCATTCAAGCTGGGGCCTTTAGCGACGGTGGCGTCAGTCATGGAAGCACGTAGCTTAACATCGCCGGCGTTGAAGGCAACAGTGGCAGCCGCCGTGCTTTTGCCATCGTCGTACCTGCCTTTCAAAGACGCCTTCATTTTCGCGAAAAATTAGGAAGACAAGACGGGGATTAAGTGGATATGTCGAAGGTTTTTATATGGTCTTTGTGTTTGTTTATTGTAATCATCAGGCGGCCTTTTCTTTGTCTTGTCTGTCAATTAGCTGGGTTTGGTGTTGTATGGGCTACTGGGCAACCCAATCACTATCAAAAAGCCTTATTCAAAAATATCCTCTAGATCAACGGCTGGTGATCGATATGGAAATTCAACGGACTTTATTAAACTATCGCTTATATGGTTACCGTAGGTGGGGAAACAGAGGATCTCTGTTTTTTCCTAACTTTATTTAATACAAGGCGGCACAAATTCGCGCCAATGTATTCTTTGGCGCGCACCTCATCGCTGTCACATTTCAATCACAACAATACCAATCTCTCTTTTACACCTTCCAAATCAATACAGCGTCTCACTTCGGTTCAATCGCTCTCCCACAGACTCTGATCGCGTCTCCTGTTGCTGAATCTGAGCCACGGCGTCTACTATCTCAGGTGAGTTGCTATGTTGTTTTTCCGTTCACTGGTGCTTTTCTTAGATCTGGATTTGCTTGGGTGGCGTATCGATTTAAATTTTTTCTCTACACATTTGATGAATCATTAGCATTATGCTGAAACGAAATGACTACTATGTTTTCACTGGTATTAGTGCATTTTATTACCGGTGATTAAGAAATTGATTTCCGTTGTGATTGTATTAGTTGTACTTTGAGCAAATTTGGATCTCTTTCATTTCAGCCATCACTTTAGAGTTACTGCTTGTGCTAAATTTGGTGTAGCTATGTTTATTCTAGGGCAAAGGGCTATAGTGTCTTTTTTCCTTAAGCAAGGATATTCAACTTGTGAAGTGCACAGACTCTTTGCCATCTGTATTAGTTCAGCATTTCAGATCTGGTGATTTTAAAGGAGAAACTGATTAATGTTTTTTAACTTATCAACGTCAAAGTGTAAGATTATGGCATGACATTGTGGGCTTTTAGAATTGGAATTGTGGGCCCCTGATAGGGTATGAGATTGCTTGAAAATCAGATTTATCATCTGACAAACCTTCCGCAGATGATTAGAAGTTGAATTTTTGTTACATGGTATTCCAAATTTCTTGCTTCGTCAACTTTTGAGTTTTGATTGACACCTTGCAAAATTATGAGTTCCTTATGCAGTAGTTATTTAAATTTAAACTGGAAGCTGCCCTCTTATTGTGCAATTGCTTTATTCAGACGGTGCCTTCGTTAAATATCAAGAACTATGTCTGAGTTATGTGCTTGTGCGTTGCTACATTATAAGGGAGTAGTTCATCGACATGTGGTAGATAAGAGTTGATAGCTTACAAATTTTATACATGTAATTTACCTTGGCAATTTCTGTGCTGGCTGTTTTTCCAATCTCGTGATTTTTTTTCTTATTGCAGGAAAAACAGTTAATACACTAATTAATATCCATATAACAGTGCAAAGATTTTCAAATACTTTCATCCATGGAGTTACGAAGTTGCAGTCATTTGCATTTTGTACAAGCTCTTCAAGGGGGTGTGGTTACAAAAGTACAAAATATCAGTCATGGAAGGCCTGCACTTAATTTCAGGGTGGTCAAAGATCTATATGAAAGTGAAGATGCAAAATTTTTTGAAGTAAATCCAGCATTTTGGCCAAAATTTGAGTGTGTGGACTTGCCATTTGAATGTGATGGGGCCAAGGCTGAAAGCTCATGCAGTCTCACAGGGGAAGAACAACAAAGTGAGGATGAAACTTCAGAGTCCAAAAGCCGAGCTAATGCTGTTAAAGGAAGCTGGATAGGCGATCTTAACTTTGCAAACATAACACTGAAGCAAATTAAGGAGAGATGCAAAGAAAAGAAACGGAAACGGTCCAAGTTTGTTAATAAGAGTAAGGAAACTACTAAAACTTGTTCCCTTGGGGAAAAGAGTAATTTTAGCTCACAGTTTGAGGATGAAAATGATACCATGGAACCCCTCATTTGTTGGAAATCTAGAATTTTGAAGAAGAAGATGACCAAGAGAAACTGCAAAATGAAGATTGTTTATTCTTCATCTCACAATTCTCTATCTACTTCGAATTTTGAGGAAAGGTCAACTGAGTTTATCTTTCAAACAGAAGAAAATTCCCCTTCACCTATTGCCATTAAAGTCGAGTTCCCGGAGCCTACTTTTTCAGATTGTAAAGCTTTGGTTGTCACCTGTTCAGAATCCCCTTTGAGCTGTATTGAGCCAGTAGTCTATTATGGAAATGTATCTTCTGAAGGGCTGAAGAAAGCTGATGGTTATGATTTGGAGACGAGGGCATTCAGCGTAGATCCTCACATAGCTGAGCATTTATTGTTGAGATCTGCAATGCCTGGTGAAGAGTTTATGACTGATGCCTGTGGTTTTGAGATTCATATGCCATCCTATTTCAGTTATGCACCTCAATCCAGTGTTGTAAATGAAGAGTCCTATGAAGAGCTCAGTGAAGCTGAAAAATCTGTTTTACAAACTGCAATTTCTACAGAAGACTTCACAACTGAGACATATAGTTTTGAAACTCAGGTGCCAGCTTTGCTAACTAATGAGCCTCATTTCTGTGCCGACAATAATGATTCATATGAAAATGAAGATTATGCAGATGGTTATGATATTCAAGGCTCAGGTGGAAAGAAGTTAACTGATGTTGCTGAAGTGGTTCGTGGTCAATTTCTGCATTTGTCTTTGCTGGAAGCAGAAAAAGAAGATTCTGTGACAAAACAACATCAGATAATTAACTTCCAAGCAGTAGTTTCTCCAAATGGAAAACATATCCCTGTACTTTGCAATGACCTCCAAAAATTTGCTTCTACGTGCATAAAGTCTCAAAAGGCTAACAGTAACAGTGAGGTCCAAGTGCCAGATGTCATCGCTGATGACACCCATGAGGTAAAGGAACCAAGACAAGGAAATGGTGACAATGAAGCTGTTGCTCATAATTATGTTCAAGACAGAATCGTAGGCAGCCCAGCAAGAGACTGTGGTTCACTTTGGAATTCAAGTATGATTTTGACTCCTAATTGCAGTTCAGGCACGGGAGTTGATTGTCAAGACGAGTCTGTTGTAACAAAAGGTGATCAGAATCATCACTCAGAGGAGCAACATCCTCCAGAAAGGCTTCTTTCAACTAGAATGGTATGTAGCACCTATTCCAAGAGTCATTTTTCATGAGACACGTTACCTTGTAATTAATTTGTTTTGCTATCTCCAGGCCATTTCTCCGGCTTCGCAGAAAAAGCTACGTGAAGCTATGGAGGCCAATGAATTAGATCACGAGAAATATTACAGTAAGTACATTTATCAGATAATGCATGGTTGTATACTTATTTGGAAATGTTGTGGACTTTTGAGCGTTATGTTTTTATATTGCTCAGAGTACGTAATAACACATGAAAACTTTGTGTATTGAACATCTCCTCTTGGAAATAGCCAACCCAACTTCTCATATTGCCTGGCAGAAAATCAGTTGAAAATCTTATTAGTCTCTTGGTGTCATTAGTAATGTCATCATGTAGCAGGTAGGTATTAGTGTGCTTAACAGAAGATAATTCCTTGGTTCATTTTTTGCATTTGTTCAAAACCGGATCATATAAATGTCTATTTCACTTGGGGGAAAACGTGAATTCTCTTTTGCCTTCCTATACCTGTATTATATAATAAGAAAAGGTAAACAAATAAATGAATAGGTAGATCCAATGCCGGTCATTAACGCTTGTTCCAGCTACGTCCTTGTATTGGATGCTATTTTATACAGTTTTCACCTGGGTGACACGAGAGTTGTTTCTTTTCCCTCCTTGAATATTGCCGGTCTTCAAAAATCTAAAAAAAACTTTGTTGTTGCACAATCTTGTAGAGTTGGCGAGGAAATTGTGCTATGGGAATTTGATTGAGAATAAAACTGGGGGCATTCAGATGAAGAAGGCCGAAGTAATCACTAGTCCTAAGAAAGCAGTTAGGAAGTCAAAGACTGATAGCAATGGTTTCCACCATAATGACAATACCAAGGTTCCCCATGCCTCTCGTGTTGGTATTCAGTGCAATTCTGTCCGTAGTTGTCCAGAAAGTGCCATTTTATTCTCACAACAGCAGCTGCGGGACATTGAATCAATTACAACCAAACTTACAAAACAATTACAATTCATGAAAGATATAGCCCAAGAAACTCTGCAGTATCCGGAGGCATCTTTTAGATACAGTCAAAATGAGGTAACTCGTTGGTACTTTATCAGTATGCGTTTCATTGGTAAATAGAATTCCTATGTTTTGGTGCATTCTATAAATCATTACTTATGTGAAGTAGATATCAGACTGGCTCTGACCTGTTGAGATAGAGAGGCATTATGCTAGTATAATCAATTGTGTAATTAATGTGAATTTGATAAATTTGCTCTTGTTTAATGTTAGCAGATAAAGATGTGCACTTTCATTATGACTCGATATTAATGCATGCAAAATTATGATTTGACTTGCAAGATTTATGAAATTTGCAGATAAAAATAGCACTGCGAAACGCAACCAGAACTGAAGAAAGTGCAAAAAGATCACTCTCTATCATGGCAAGGGACTGCAGCCGGTTTTGCAAAATCATGGTTTGTTTCTCATCGCAGTTCAAGGATTTGAACTAATACTAGTATACTTTTAATTCAACCTTTTAATTATGACTTACTCTTATCAATCTCAGAAATTGGCTGAAAAAGGTTCCGAAACATCAAGTAGCATGGCTTGCAAGAAGCGGAAAATTGTTTTTGCCGATGAGGCAGGTGGGGAGCTATGTGAGGTCAAGACTTTTAAAAGTGACATGCACTGTGAGTAGATACAACTTGTTTATAATACTAGATTGGATAGGCGATAATGCGATTGTGAGTTTGGAATATGTGAAAATGAAAGAGAAGAGAAGTAATGTAATTTTGTATTCAATGTAGTGTATTCCGTGTTCAGATGTAATAACACAATGTATCAAAACAATATGTTAAGTTGCTGATATATGGACAGATTATTCAAAGGTGAAAATAATTTGCATGTGTATGGGTTTAGCAGGCCCAGGCCCATTTCAGCCATATACAGACGTAAATGCCAGTTACCTGTTCACTAAGCTGGCCCTGATGGGCTTGGTCCGAGTCTGCTTTCATGAATTGGACTTAAACATTTATATTTTTATTTAAGTTCGATTCGAGCCTGTTAAAGTTTGAAGTTTTATAGATCAGGGTTAATCTTTAGTCAGCTTGATAAATGATAAATTTATATATTAAATATTTTAATATTAAAGTTAACAATTATTTGAGATTTTCATTTTATCTTATTAAATATATATGTTTGATTACATTAAATATTACTAAAATAATGAAATTACATGGACAATTTTTTGACATATGTTTGTCTATCATGTTACTTTTTTGTAATTTGTCTAATAAAAATTTAACAAAAGTATCCTTAAAGTCGTCCGAGTCCAAGCCTAAAGTTCTGAAATACAAGCTAGGGTCGGGCTTGGATTGATGTTGTTATTTAAAAAGTTTGACGAATCTCGACCCAAGCTTGCTTGATGAGTTACCAAATACTAATGAAATGAACTATCAATTATAATAATTATTAGGTGTAAAAATTTTTTATTTTAAGCCGCTTGGGCGCACTCCGTCTAACTTTACATATAGAGCTTTCATATAGAAAATCATCAGATGACTTAATCCTATTGTAACGTTTACAAACAGGTTTGGTTGGGTTTTCAAAAAAACAAACAGGTTTGGTCAAGCTATAATGAGGGTGTTGGAATTTGTACTATTGGCGGGAGAACCACAAAACATTAAATTCCAAATTTCAGAGAATGCTTTCACAATTACTTGATGATATTTTCTTGAATTCAACCTCAAAAAACACTGCAAAAGCTCCTCTAATTCTTTTGCCTCAAACATTTGTTTCTCTAATATCATCTCCAACATTGATCTTTTAAAATCCTCATATGGATCCCCTGATTTTTTCACCACCGCCACACTCTCCTTCACCGCCGTGCACGACATCATCCGCCGCAGAACCGATGACCTCAACGGCGAATCCACCACCGGTGACACCGCCGTCTTGGCTTTGCGATACTTCTTCGAATCCTTCCGTTTCTCTTTGCCGTTCGATCCGCTAATTGCGGTTTTCGCCGGATAACTAAAATCAAAAGAAGAATCACATGAGAAACTTCGCGACGAAAACAGTAGCGACGTTTCAATTTCGTCCTTTCCTTCTTCTTGTTCGTCATCGGCGAATTCACAGCTATAGCCGATTTCATCCCTAGTGCCTTTCTTATTCACTTCCTTCTGCTTTTCAGGTACTACAAAGGAGCAGAAACTCTCAAAGCTGTCATCGGAAAACGACACGCTTCGCATGTACGGTGGAGGTCCAGCAGCTGGCCACTTGTTACTGTCTCCCTTCCGAGCAAAATCCGGCGATTCAATGCTGATGTCGGCGAGGTAATGAGCGAGTGACCTAGCCGGTTTTCGGCGGGAATTCGGTGTAGACGGCGGCGGATCAGGGAGGTTAGGGTAATTAATATCAGCAGATTTAGGATGAAATCGAGATAATTTAGAGAGAGGAGAATGAGTTTCAGAGAGAATTTTGGATCGACAAATTTGGAAGGAAGGAACAGCACGAGAGAGCTTAAGCTTCAAAGGCTTGGACATATTATTATGTTAATTACGGTGATTAGGAGCTTAATTAGATAATTAACTGTATTGTAGGTTGGGCATTGGCGGATGAAGAAGATATATAGGAGGACTGATGAGCCGGCCGGCCTTGAACAGATAATCAGACTGGGCCCATTGAAGACCAAATCCAAGTGATGATGGTATATCCTTCACATGAAACCTACATGGAATTGTTTTGGTCATTTGTATACTTCGAAAATCTTTTCCAGAACAAATTGCAAGTATCAAGAAAAATTCCATTATGTTCTTCATGTGAAATAAATTTTATTTCACGACCTCTTAGTCACTAAGAATAGTCTTGTATGTCAGGCTTACACATTCCAACACATAATTCTAATATGATTGCATCCACACTCCACTTTTTTTTTAAGACCAAAGATATATATCGGCGAGTCGAGTGATTAATTCTTCCGTTGACTTGTAGGCACTACATAGAATGAGATAGTTGACCCAAGAATTTATAATTGCTTCATACTCAAAATCAATCTCAGACGTTTAGTTAAAGATGAATGAGTCTCTTTCAATCAACAACAGTACTCTACTTTAATATAAGATATATTAGTTTTAGGAATATTGTCATATTGTTTTCTTTTTAGTGTCGCCTAATAAATTGAAATGGTATGCCTCTGAATTTGTTTTTATCCTCAAGCGGGAATGTGGCTTTTTAAGAATTCTCAAACATAAATGAACAATAAGTTTATTCACCCATAGTTTTTTATTTTATTTTTCTATATAGGGTAAAACATATTAAGGGACTTAATCTATGATGTGAAAAATATATATCATACAAATTTTATTACGAGCATTGATAGGTCCAAATTTGTAATACTTCTAACGGGTACAAATTTATGTCATAGGTAATTTTCCAAGTAATAAATTATTTAATTTTCTTTGTAAAAAACAACGAATAGAAGTGTTCAAGTGGAATGCCATTTCCACCATATTGGAAATATTCTCATAATAAGTTTAATTAATAGATGATAAAATTTGTAGTGTATGTTTGTAGCCATAAAAGATAAATATACATATCCACGAGACGAGCATTGGAGCGAGAAAGAGCAAATAGGACATGTAATATTATTATTCTGTCATAAAAATGGAGATAGTGTTGAAGCAGTAGCTTTCAGGGTAATGCAAATAAGAAATAAAAACAGTATATATTGCAGCGACTGGCAAGGACAAGGCTGTATCCAGCCATATACACACTGACATTTCCATTGACACGGTCCACTCTTACCAATATTATATGTAATTGTTTGAATTGAACACCTATTGTGATTATTTGTCACACTTGGACCAAATTATTGTATGAAAACGAAACGTACTGTCAAATGAACTGCGTCGTTATGTAATAGTAATCACACATATATTATCATACGTGGAGAAAACAGTAGCAAGTAAACTAGGAAATGTATTTCTGGATATTAAAAGTAATTATGATTGTCAAAACATAAGCTCTTTGTTATTTTAGAATATTCGAAGCCAATCCAAATTAATGTGAAGAAGCATGATCACAATTTTAAAATATAATAGCATCGACTCAAAACACATAGCCTTTGATGTTCACCGAAAAATCCAACACAAGGCTCTTAAAAACATAATGATTGTGTGAATTTTTTTTTATTAAATTGGACTGTGAAATAGTTCAAGATTTTCTTATCATTGCAGTTAAATTGCAGCCTATAATGGCAATGAAGGCGACACTGGCACACTTGAATTCGGAGTTTTTTCAATTGAAGTTGCAAGTCTCTTTACAATTTTGGTTTTTTCAGGTGTTCTCAACAACATTTTAAAATATGTATTTCATAATTTAATACAAAAATCATATATAAATTTTTAGTATAATAAATATATATAAACAATAATACTAAGCATATAATTGGATTTAGTTTGAATTTTTTTATATACTCTATAAAAAAGTAACTAATATCATAATTGATTTAAGCCTCGTTTGATACCTAGCTTAAAAAGCAGTTTTTTTTTGTTTTTTAAAAACAAAATGATCAATTAATGTAGTTCAATTGATACACATATCAAAATGATGGTGAGACACCTCTCAAAACAACGTCCTTTTTTCTTAAAGAAAAAGCAAAATGAGATAATCAATTGTGGTTTTATGTTTTTGGTCCGAAACCACATCAAATATAGTTTTAAAGGTTACTTTCGGGGTTTGAATTATTATATCTTAAATAATCAAATAGGTAAAATACATCAACATCCCCTCAACTTGACGATAAAAGTCTGATGTCACCCTAAACTTTCCAAAGTTCTAATCAACCTCCTCAACTTGGCAAAAAATGTACTAGTTTTTCCCTCAATGTCCAATGTCAACTTCCGGTTGAAGATTGAAAAATAAAAAAATTACATCTTTGAAAAGTCAATCTAGTCAAATATTAACATGATGTATAGTGGTTCACTTTTACCAAGTTGAGGGAGTTGATTAGAACTTTTGAAAGTTTAGGGTGACATCAAGGTTTTTTTACCAAATTGAGGGGATGTTGATGCATTTGGCAACCCTCTAACAACTGCAAATCATGATTTTACCAATCATTAAATATGAATTAGTTGCTAATAAAACAATAAGGCTTAATGCATCTACACCCCCTAAACTTGTTCAAAAAGGGTTGTTGTCACCCTGAATTTTAAAATGTGACAAATAACCCCATGTACTTGTCTAAAACGAGTCACTTTACTCCCTTGTACTGACCTGGCTTGCTACGTGGATGACCATTAAAATACACACGCGTGAAGTATGTTGGTGGAATAGAAAATGAATAAAAAAATCCCTAACATTCTAATTCTTATCATTCAAAATCCATAATATATGTTCTCCGTCTTCTTCAAAACTTCATTTTTCTTCTAAATATTTTCTTCAATTAATCATAATATCGTATCGATTCTTGGCCCATCATTTTCATCTTCTTATTCTTGAAGCCAATATTTTTACGAGGGGGTAAAGTAATGCGTTTTAGACAAGTTTAGGGGGCCATCTGTCACATTTCAAAGTTCAGGGTGACAACAGCCCTTTTTGAACAAGTTTAGAGGGGTGTAGATGCATTAAGCCTAACAATAATAACAACAACAAACAATTACAATTTTACCAAACAAGGGCTTAGACTTAAGACGTTTCCCAACTTGGAATTAGGGATGGCAACGAATCCCGGACCCGGTCCGGCTCTGTGGATCCGAATCCGTTTTTTAGGGTTCGGATCTCGATTTTATGGACCCGTCGGATCCGGGTCCGGGTCCGAGTCCAGGTAATGAAACCCGGATCCGGACCCGGATCTGGATTTAAATATTAATTGTATTTTTTTATTTATTATTTACCCCTAAAATATTGGATAATTAATATTATTTGATATCCACATAAATCCAATTGCATGAACATAATTAAATGAGCATGTAAACTATTTAAAATAAGGTGAAATGTATAAGTATGGAATCTGAAACTAAGAATTTGATGTTAATTACATGGACCCGTTTTGAACCCGGATCCGTGGGATCCGTCGGATCCGGATCCGGATCAGTAAATTATGGACCTGCCGGATCCGGGTCGGATCCGAGTCCAATATATGAAAACGGATCAGGGCCGAGTTCAAGCCGGACCCGGCCCAGATCCGGCCCGTTGCCATCCTTACTTGGAATACTTTTATGTAAAATGTGAGTTATGGACTCTTTTTAAAAGGTAACTTTACTTGGTCTCTTATCATTAATGAATTAATCATTACATCATCGATTCAAAGGTGATAAGGGTAAAGTTATGATCACTGTAAATTTTGTCATCAAGGTCGATCTTAACATTTCGGGAGGATAGGGAAATATGAAATAATAACATTTGATTAAAATTATTTTAGGTGAATATGGTCCCTTATTTTTAAAAAAAAAATTAAATGAAAATTTAATTCATTAAATTGAATTAATTCAAAATTGACATAATAAAAAAAATTGATATATCAATAAAATTCAAAGTGGTAGTAGTCTAGTAGATGTCATGTAACTTAATTCGCTTAAAAAGTAATAAACAATTGCCCCAAATAAATCAATATAGCATGGTAATCAACGTGTCAAACTGTAATTGGTTGGAATCATATTAAAAAAGAAAAGGAGCATATGCCATCAATTAGCTGGCTGTATAACTGCAAAAAATGAAAAAAGCCGCGAAAATCGTGGAAACAAGTACGGCAAGGATCACCCTTGACAACAACAAACAATATCTCATAATTTAACCTTTCTCTTTTTCATCATTTCCATTTTTTCTTTTTCGATTTCGTCTCCATTGAATCCCCCATTTTCACAGAGAAAGAACGAGGGAGAGGCTAACTCCATCTTTGTCCTTTCCCTTCGTTCCTCTTTCTCTGAATTCTTCGTTTTTTCCATCATGAGGAAGCTTTGCCCAAATTTTGACAGACAAAATGGCCTCGATACCGTTTTAGAGGTCCCCATTCCTGAAGAAATGTTCATTAATATGGGCTCCAATGGCGCTTCTAGATGGGCCAATTTGCGCTCCTTGATGAAAGCTCAATCCGCTGATCATAAATCCTCTCATCTTCAAGCTAAATCGAAGAACGAGTTTATTGCGTTGCTCAAACTCGTCGGCGCCCCTCTCGTTCCCTATCAAGTTCTTCCCGGTCTACCTGTCACTCGCCCAATCCAAAATTGTCCAATCGTATGTATCTCAAATCAAATCATTATAATATATCCTAGCTCAATTATTCGAAATCTCACGCCACAATCTGATTTTGTTCAATTAAATTGTATCCTTACGACATATTCGAGCTCAATTTTGTTTGCACTCCATGCCTAATGGAAATTGTCCTGCATGTGAATCGGATTGTATTGACGACATGTATCCGAGCTCAAATTTTTCAATTCCATGCTAATCGGAAAATGATCAACTGCACGTATCTAAAATCGTATCAATATATATAACATATTCGAGCTCAATTTTTCGAATTCCCGATTGAATACATCTGAAATCGGATCATTTCAATATTTCGAAAGTAGATGGATTAATAAGGGAAATGTGATTTTAATGGTTGACAGGAATCTTCGACGGCGAAGTATATAGTGCAGCAATTCGTGGCGGCAACGGGAGGGGCGGGGGCGTTGAATGGAGTGAGTAGTATGTATGCGGTGGGACAGGTGAAAATGGCGGGGACAGAGATGGAAGAAGATGGGAAGAGCGTGAGGAGTTGTGGGAATCCAGAAGTAGGAGGGTTTGTGGTGTGGCAGAAGAATCCAGATTTGTGGTATCTTGAATTAGTAGTTGCTGGTTACAAAGTAAGTGCAGGTAGTGATGGCAAAACTGCTTGGAATCAGTCTTCTTCTCAGCCTTCTCATGCTAATCGAGGCCCACCGCGTCCCCTCAGACGCTTTTTCCAAGTAATTTTGCTCTGTTTTTCAATATTAGTTTATTCCCTTTTTTTTTTTAAAGGGCTTTGTTTGGCTTATATTACATTAGAGGTGATATTTTTGTGGCTTCATATTTGTCTTTCTGCATCTATACTCCCACGTACTGCAATAACTTCAGTCCCATCCTTATACCCAAAATGTAATCCTCTTCTCATAGACAATTTGAAAAGTTTGTTGTTATTTTTTTTGTGTAGATTTATGGTTTTGCACAATAATAGTACAATAGTATCAGTTATATGAAAAATAATCTCTCAACACACATTTTGACATGTGTAAATAATTTTTATCCACTAACACACATATCAAAATGCGTGTTGAAAATTATCAGTATAATTTGAATTTACATGACCTAGAGACTAACAAAATACCCATTACCATTTACCATTTAAAAAACTGTAACAATAAAATCCTCCTCATATGAGCCAAATAAAGTCCATTCATTATAACATGACTTTTTATATTTTATATGAATGTGATAGAATTCTAATCAACTTTAGTTCAAACAATTTCTTATTTCATTGGCAATAGACTGGATATTTTCAATTTTATCATCATGCAAAAAGATAGAAATTTGCAGGGACTAATTACATCACACAAGTGAACTTTCATCTAATATTTGGCTGTGTGATGATTGGGTGCAGGGATTGGACCCAAGATGCACAGCCAACTTATTCCTAGAAGCAAATTGCATAGGAGAAAGGAATGTGAAAGACGAAGAATGCTTTGTACTAAAGCTAGACACTGACATAAGTGTCCTAAAAACACAATGTTCACCTAACACAGAAATCCTACACCATACTATTTGGGGATACTTCAGCCAAAGAACAGGATTGCTTGTCAAATTTGAAGACACAAAGCTAGTGAAAATGAAGCCAATTAAAGGGTCTGATATAGTGTTTTGGGAAACAAGTATGGAGTCAGAAATTGGAGATTATAGATACATTGATGGCATTAACATTGCCCATTACGGCAAAACAGTAGCCACATTGTTTAGGTATGGGGAGTCACATAATCACAAGAGGATGATTGAAGAAACATGGAGAATTGAAGAAGTTGATTTTAATATTTGTGGCTTGTCAACGGATTGCTTTCTACCTCCTGCTGATCTTAAGAAAGAACAGGAATATGGAGAGTAGCCTTTTATTTCCTTTTTTAGTCCTTATGTATACTGATTTTGTATTTTAGAGGGAGAAATGCTATTTGAAGAAATTTTCCAATTCCCTGTACATATACATAGGTAAACCTGAAATTTAAATTTTTTGTGGGCAGTGGTATGAACAATCTTTTTGCATTTGTTCATTTCGTTTTAAATATAAATCGTTATCCATTTCGCCATTGTTATGTAATTTATATTTCTTGTAATCATATAAACGGATATAGAAGTTCATTAGTGAATACATGAAAACATATTAAAGAGACAATAAAAATAGTGAATTAATAACAAATAAACAAATGACACATGAATCAAATCAACAAATGAGCAATGATGGAATACCTGAAAATGTCTTTTTTACCTATTGCCTATGATGACGAACATAAATTTTGATCTATATAATAAAGTGATGATTACTTTAATTAAAGTAATTACCAAAAAATAATGATAAATTAAAAATAAACTGAAATTCCTTATCATCAATAAAAAATTGTTTAGTAATGGGCTAAATTGGATCCGCGGCAATGAAATTGATGGGTTGAAACTCTAAAGCCCTCTTCTCAACTCCAGCTTCAAAACCCTAGTTTAGGGAAAACCTCCTATTTAAATCCAGCCCCCTGCTCTCTCTTCACTAACCTAGCCGGCATTCTCCAGTTCCTCTTTCACAAATCAGATCTAATTTAAAATTCAGCTTATCCATGCATTCTTCTTGATTTTCCATTCTATCGATCTGACTTTTTCCGTAATTTGTGAAATCCAGGTTTTCTCTCATTTTTGTTTGGGATTGAATTGGTGAATGAAATTGCGTCTGTTTGACCCACTCCTCATGCAGCTATGTCAATTGTAGAGGAGTTATAACGGATGCAGAGACTGTAATGGTTAGCTTACCAGCCTATTGTATCTTTCATATTGCCTTGGTGTCAAATGGACTCACCGAAATTGTTATGTTTTAAAATCTCTTGAAATCCTAGGGTTTTGGATTTGAAATGGCAAGTGATGAATAAGTTCTTATCCTACACACTGAATTCTGTGTTGACTACAAACTCCGCTTATTATCTGATGCCCCGTCATTAAAAGTTTGTTAGTTTCATGAATCTTTTTTGTTGATTTGGCAAAGTAATTGAGCTTTACAATGAAGAGAAAAAGCAGACGGGCGGTCTGAAATTGATGCCGTGTTGATAGTCTGCATAATTTCCATAATGGAATTGACTCTGAGTTTATATTTAATTTATACTCTGTATCATCTTCAAAAATCAATTATTCTTTGGCTGCAGTGATGAAGTTTGCTGAAATATGTCTGGACATATGAGACGAGTCTGTGATATGTAAATGCAACTCTTCTGAGCGGCTGATTGCGTTGTTTTACCGAAAAATTTGTACAGAAGATGCTTGGTATATTTAATATTTGTGGAACGTTGGATTTGCGACCCAAAAACCGGGGCATCTGATACTTCCTTAATTTGGTGAAATAGGCCAAACAAGCTTGTTCTTGGATCCTAGAGTTTCATCTAGGTGGGACCCATGGTCCTTCAATCCTTACAAAAAACTATACAAACTCAAAACATGGCTCATATGACCCACGCTCCACC
>CATIWQ010475043.1:0-16775 GCA_949673415.1 Euphorbia schlechtendalii | reverse complement strand
GATTCTACAATCTCCCCCATTTTGGACAGATAGCAAACCAAGTAGTAGAAGAAGTTAATTGAATAAATAGTTCAGAGATTACAGAATACTTGAAGGTGATGTAAAACTCCCTTGCGCTGAGTGACTTCCCTTAGTCAGCTTAAGCTCCCCCATATTGAGTGAGTCTTCTACAAGTAGCTCAACTCCCCCACACTTAGAGGATTTCTTCTTTGATTGGAATAATGTTTTACTTCAGCTTTATCTTCAAAGGATTGGTCTCTTATATGTTTTCCTATATCACATAGTTAGATACACAGTAGAAAAACATAATCAGCATAAAAAGTTAAGAAGATCTTAACTTGAGGTAGGAACTTGTAACTTTATAGAAATATATTAAATGACTTAGTTAGTACATAAAGCATATCTTGAGCTAAGATTACAATAAGTCCTATTACAAGTTCTACATCTATTGGATCATGGCCTAAACTATCTTTTATTCATGGAAGAGGAAGATGTTACAATCTTTTCTTTTCTTGACTTGGCCTGTTCGAAGGATGCATCGGATGAGAGTACCTCGAAAGAGATCCCTTATTAAGATTTGCCATCCTAAGCGCATCTTCAGCTACCTTCTCCCCCTTTGCTATCTGACCTTGAACAATTTGATCAAGATAGATAATAAAGGCATCGAGTGAATCTTGGAAGCTCTCTTGCTGGCCAATGATCTGTGGAGAAATCTCCTACTCCAATTGCTCCTTGCTTTTTGTTGAGAGGAAGTCTAAGTCATTCAGCTCGTTGAGAAGAAGATGGTCGAAACACAAGAGATGAGCTATCTGGTCAAAACCTTAACTGATAAACTATTGAAAACACTGAAGGAGACCACGAAAGTCTATTGCTGTCAGTGCAATCTTCAACTAAGCCTCAATGTCAAGAATCTTGGGACCAATGGATTTGATACACTTTCAAGTGTAGTCGATGTCATTTTCTTCCACCTCTCCCATCTTGAGTAGCAAATTTACCTTCTTCGTTAAATCTTCCACCTTAGTTTTAATGATGTTCAGCTTCATGTGGATTGACATTCTGTTCATAGGGCAAAGGGATTCTGGTGGAGGAGCACTCAGTAAAGGCATGTTTAGAAAGATCTTTCCCATGGCAGTTACTAAAAATTTATGCGATGAGGGGACTCTCTCTGTTATGTGATCAGAGACCTCTCACTGAAGGGTATCCATCTTAGAGTTGAGAGAATCAATGTTCACGACAGGGGCTTTGTCCATCTTTTACAAGATATCCTTTAAGAGCTTGAGGACTTCATCCTATTAGTTATCATGCATAACAACAACAGTGACTCGGATTCCACCAGTTTCGCTATGTTGTAGCTCACATCCTTTGCAGATGCTACCTCTTTCGAGATATCCTTGATCTTGCGATCTGTTAGCCTCTTTATTTTGGCCCGCACCTTACTGAGCTAACGGATCTATATCACTTGAGTAGCCATATTGGTACTTAAGAGACTCAGCTGCTCAGTAGCAGTATCTACACTACTTTTTTTCTTTCCTATAATAGCATTTTCTATTATAGTAGACATGGGAATAGATGTAGTAGCTGCCCCAAGCTGGGCTGCAGAGTCCATTAACCCATTCAGGATTAGCGCCATTTTATCTACCAGGCTTTTGGTACTCTCTTTTGCCAAATGATTTTGAATAACCAATAAGCTACCTTGGATCCTCTCAAACTCCTCAAAGTATAGAGAGTCACTAGATACACTTGTGTGCTATTCGAATTCAGGCAATTTTGCTTTGGGCCTGGATGATAAGTTCATCAATTCTTGAGAAAGTAGCATGTTGCCTACTGCTCCATCTAACTTAGCATCAATCTTGAGTGCAGGAAATTGCTTCCTTGCTAACTCTCGAATTTATGCCAAGAAAGATGTATTAGCCAATACTAGCTTACTGGTGGGTTCAGGTGCTTCATTGGTCATAAAATTTGCCTCAGCAGTTTGACCACTTTCTTTTCCCTATAAAGCAAAGTTCTCAGTGTTGGAAACTTCCCTAACTAGAGGGGTTAAAGGGGTTGTGGATGGGTTTGAAGAATGGGTAGGTTCAAAACCATATATAGATGAAGAAGTTGGTTTGAGTGGAATAGAAGGTACAATGGCTCTAAAAGATTTGGTTGTTGGTTGAGAATGTACAGGAGAAGGTGTGGAAGAAATATGTACTGGTGAGGGAGGAAAAGAATCCTGGCTATTTTTAGGTGGAGAGATTTGAATTGGGGAATGTACAGAGTTAGAAGGAGGACTTTTCTACGTTCTAGGATCTACTAGAATAGAACTTGATGGAATAGAAGAATTTACAAGAGAAGGGTTTTGAGGATTTTCGGGAGAAGATGAGGAGGTAGGATTTTGGGGAACCTTTGGGTTAGCTGTTAGACCCAAGGATGGGTCAGCCTAAGGTTGCTCATGCTAAGAAGAAGGCTCCTCAACATGAGTGAATGTGAGAGTGGGGATGTTGGGGTCCTGAGGATCAAACTCCTCTAGAATCAAGGTAAGGGTTTCACTAGCATCCTCCTCACTGCTCACCACCTGCACATTCTTCTACAGTGGCCTTGTTGTGGCAGAACACTTCTAGGTGCTCTTAAGTTTGGTAAAAACATTTGAAGTGTTCTCAGCAGCATCGGACCAGAGCTGGTCTTCATCTCTAGACTTCTTCGCCTTGGCCAACTCCTCAGTATCATCTGAGAATACCATTTTGCGCTTCCTTTGGTGCAGTGTCTCATTAGCCTCTGCCTCTTCTTCTTTCTCTTTAGCTTGCTGCTCAGCTAGTAACTTAGCCTCTGCCTCCCTTTGGGTACAGGTTTTAGCTTGCATCTTCCTTCTTTGGTGTTGAGCAGGAGCATTACTGGACTTTGCTGGACTCTTCCCCTCAGCCTCAGAGGAAGCAGCCTTCTCTACTCTGAAGGGAATGGTGGTCATATTCTCCAAGATGTTGGAGATTGGAACTTGATCTAAGTTATCACTCTCATAGTCCACCATGATTTGGTCCTCCTCCTCCTTGTGGATGTCTGCAGGCAATACTGTCTGTACACTCTTCAACTTTCACCTTTGATGAGCCTTGGTGTACCTAGCATGAACCTAGTTATGAGCTAGCATGCTAAAATGTGACATTTCTAGCCTTTTCTTCACTGGTAGGACTATTTCATCGGACTCCCCCAAAAATTGATCCACATCGACTTTCATTACCCTCATAATCTCAGTTATGAGGTAACCATAGTGATAGACGGGAGTTATCTTTATCAAGTGGTGAAGAATCATCACTGGCCAATTGAGCTTCTTACCTTCTACCATATGGTAGACCACACAATGCTAGAAATATGTACAGTTAGTCAGCAAGCCTGTTTTGGGTAGCAGCAGCTTCACCACCAGCTCATGGCACATCCTTGCTATCCATGACATCCTGCTGGTGGCTATCTTCCCCAAAATGTAGTTAGCAGGGAGTTCCCAATCCTTGGGAGTGATAACGGCATCTTTATCATCAGATTTACGGAGCTAGGTGCCTGAATTAGGCATGTTGAGGATGCTTCCAATCAACCGAGAACAAATCATGGTTGATTTGCCTTCAAAGTCCATCAGTAGAACATCACTAAAACCTTCTATTGTGTAGAGATGAGTATAGAAGGCCCTAATGAGGCCTGTTATTAATGGACCCTCAATCCCTAAGAAGGAACTAAGGTGTTGCTTCTTGATCACTCGGTGCATGGTTTTGTGGAGCAGAAATCCTTAATAGTTGACTTCAAAGAATGGATAAAAATCCAAGCCATCTTCCCAACCTACTCTTTCTAAAGTAGTGCCCGCTTCAAGAGTAAGCTTTTCAGTTTTCCCTTCCATGTTCACAATAATCTTCATAATAATAGTTCTCTGGATTCTGAAGGTGGTCTTGGTTCTTGCCATTTGAGAGATTTTGAGAGAAGATTGAAAGAAGAAGAAATTAGGGTTCGAATGCTCTGATGATTCAAATTCGTAGAAAGCAAGTGACCCATTCTCTTTAATTGTTCAACTTATATGGATGATCTCATCTCTCCTTGATACATGTTACGATCTTAGCTTCTAATGAAAATGAATGATGTAATTGACCTCTAAATTAATCACCTTAGATAAACGGTGAGATTAGTAAAAACAATTCCTATTCACGCGTGCATCTTTTTGAAAATGCATATTTGAATTTTAACTACGAACTGTTCCTCATGCTGTTTCTTTAACAAACTTGATAGTATTATCCACGTGTCATCTCATGCTTAATCTCCAACACTTAGCCAAATTTCTGAGATTTTCATCCTTCTTCTTCATCGTGGATTTTCCATACCAATCAATTACCTTAGTACACATAATTGTTCCTTTGGCAATGGTTTGGTGAAGATATCAACACGCTACTCCTCTGATGGAATATACTTCAGCTTGACATCTCCTCGTAGCACATAATCTCTAATGAAGTGATGCCTAATGTTGACATGCTTCATTCTTCCATTCTTAACTGGATTCTTGGATAAATCAATTACACTCTTGTTATCACACATAACCTCGAGATAATTAGACTTGATACCATAATCTTCCATTTGCTTCTTTATTCAAAGTAATTTTGCTACGTAACTTCCTACTGCCATGTACTCATTGCAATAAAAGTTTTCTTCTTACTGTGCCAAGAGACAAAATATACGCGAAGGAAATGAAATCCTCCTATTGTACTCTTCTTGTCGAGTTTGTCTCTTCCATAATCAGCATCTGCGAATCCCCTAAGAGTGAAATTTGAACTACTAGGATACCACAAACCTGCTTCAATCAAGCTTTGCAAGTACCTGAGAATCCTCTTCATAACTGCTAAGTGAGATTCTCTAGGGTCAACATAATACCAAGCATATTAGCACACATCATACTGTATATATTGCCTACTAGTTGTGAGATAAAGAAGAGAATCGAGAATTCCTCTGTAGAATTTATTATCTATAGGTTTACCAGCTTCATCTTCACTCAAGATAGCATCTATATCCATAAGAGTGGACATTGGCTTCGAATGTTCCATGTCAAATTTGTTTAAAACTTCTCTGGCATAGTTGGACTAACTGATGAAGATTCCATCATTATTCTACTTTATTTGAAGTCTAAGAAAGAAATTGAGCTCTCCCATCATAGACATCTCAAACTCGCTCTTCATCTGCTTGCTGAATTCCTTGCATAACTTCTCATCAGTTACTCTAAATATAATATCATCAACGTATATTTAGACAATCAACACATCTTCTTTTCTTTTCCTGATAAACAGAGTTGTATATACTTTACCTCTTTCATAGCCTTTACTAATCAAGAAATTTTTTAACCTCTCATACTAAGCTCTTAGAGCCTACTTCAATCCATAAGAAGCTTTCTTCAGTTTGAATACATGTTCAGGATTCTTCGCATTTTCAAAGCTTAAAGGCTAGTGAATATAGACTTCTTCTTGAATGAATCCATTTAGGAAAGCACCTTTGACATCCATTTGAAACAATTTGAAGTTCATATGAGATGTGAAAGCATAAAAGATTCGAATAGCTTCAAGACAGGCTAATAATGCATAGTTCTCATCATAATCGATGCCTTTTTGTTGATTGTAGCCTTGAGCAACAATCCTGGCCTTGTTCCTGATAACAATGCCATCTTCATCTAGCTTCTTCTTGAATACCTATTTTAATGCTGATAATTGATTTCCCTTTAGGCCTTTGAACTATATCCCAAACATCATTGCGCTTGAACTGATCCAATTCATCTTGCATTGCGATCATCCAATAATCATCTCCTTCTGCATCTTTAAACTTCTTGGGTTTGATCAATGATATGAACATTGGATGACTCATCATCTGAATGAGTTGACCACACATCATCATAGGATTATAAACATCATCAACTATGATGTCTAGTGGATAGTTACGATGAACTCTTGGAAGACTCGGGTCAACTGCTAGAGGATCGACAACTAGATGTTGAGTTGGAGATTGATCTTCGCCATAATTGAAATCAATAGAAAGATCTTCATTGTCATCTTTTGCTTCCTCAGCTGGGGGCTCCTGTGCTGAGTTGGGTAGTACAGCTTGTGGCATACTGAGTTGTTTGAAAACTGGGAACTCCTTCATCTTCATTAGAGGGATGTCTTTTCTATGATGTTAGTTTCATCAAAATCTACATGCATAGACTCCTCTAAAAGGCTGGTACGCTTGACATATATTCTATATGCCCGATTGTTAGTTGAGTATCCTAGAAAGACACCTTCATTAGACTTAGGATCATACTTTCCTAATTGCTCCTTGGTGTTAAGAATATAGTACTTACAGCCAAAAGATCTGAGATGACAATCTTAGGCTTGTGCCCTCACCAAAGCTCATAGGATGTTTTCTCAAGAATTGAGTGAATTAAAACCTTATTCAAGATATAGCAAGCTGTATTAAAAACTTCTCCCCAAAAGTACTTTTGTAGATTTTTATCATTTAGCATGGATAGAGCCATCTCAACTATTGTCCTATTCTTCATTTCTACATCCCCATTTTATTGAGGAGTATAAGGAGAAGAGAAATTATGGAAAATATCATGCGTTGAAAAGAATTCTTCGAAATTGAGATTCTCGAATTCACATCCATGATCACTTCAGATTCTATAGATTTTATCTCCAATTTCGTTCATTATCCGTTTACTAAGCTTGACAAAAGATTCATATGTCTCATCTTTGCTACTCAGCAAGACTACCCATGTGAATCTCGTTAAGTCATCTACTACCACCAACGAGTACCTCTTACCACCCAAGCTCATAGGCTAAACTGGGCCGAAGAGATCAAGGTGGAGTAACTCTAATGATCACTTAGTTACTACATGATTTACTAATCTAATGATTTCTTTACTTGCTTACCAAGCTGTCAAGTAGAGCATAGTTTATCCTTCTCAAAGCTGATACTGGGTAAACCCATAACTAATTCCTTTCGGCCAGTTTGGATAGAATATTCATATTAATATAAACCAACCTTCTATGCCAAAGCCATGAATTATCCTCCTTAGATACAAGACAACCGTTAGTGAAGCCATGGTATAAATCAATCATATAGACATTATTGATCCTGGGAATAAAGAGTATAGTTGAGTCAGTCTTATAGTCAATTACTGAGCATCATGTTGAGTCAAACATAACCTTCATGCCTTTATCGTAGAGCTGGGCTACGCTGAGCAGATTGAACTTTAGACCCTTGACAAGAGAAACCTCTTCGATTGAAGGAGAGAGACAAACAGTGCCACTGCCTACAATCTTGCCTTTCTGGTTGTCTCCAAAACTGACACTTTCATTTCTTTTACACTCTAATGAGATGAACTGCTTTCATCTACTATCATATGCCTTCAGCATCCTCTATCCAAATACCACATTCGAGAGTCATCAGAGGATATAAGGCTCACCTGTAAAAGAATCACGTTTTCTTAGGTACCCATGCATTCTAGTTGGGTCCTCCTTTGTTAGTAGTTCTTAGGTTTGACCAGTCATACTCGTCGTAATAACCATTTTTATGCCTACAAAGAACTGTGGCATGTCCAGCTTTCCCACAAAAATCGCACACCGTTTTTGGTTTAGGCTGGCTCGCTTTCTTCTATTTAGAGGAATTCTTCCTCTTAGAATTGCGAGTTTGGTTATCCGAGTTTGACTATTATCTGGAGGAGGATCTTGTTCTCGAAGAACCTCTTCTTGTACATATCCTTTTTTACCTTTAGATAGCCCGACTGGATGTGACCTTTCTCTCCACATCCAAAGCATTTGATGTCTTTGCTATACTCTTTCTTCGGTTCTTCATCAGCTCCACGTCGATGCTAAGTTGACTTGGTTTTAGCGGGAAACTTCTTCTTGTTATTGAACTTCCCCATCCTTCTTAATGAAGAGTTTGAAACACCTAGTCAGAAGGTCCATTTGATCATCAAAGTCGTAGCTAGTGGACTCATCAGATGAATCTGCTTTAAAGATAATGGCTTTGCCCTCCTTGCCCTGATTCCTCTTGGATTCATCTGAGTATTTCCTCATAGACATCTCATGAGTTAGCAAGGTGCCTATCAGCTTATCATAGTTGTAGGTCTTAAGATCATGAGCTTCCTCGATAGCGCTCTTCTTGGAAACCCATTCTACTGTAAGAGTGTGGAGAATCTTCTTGACGAGCTCCTCCTCGCTGAACTCCTTTTCAAGCCTCTTTAGTTCATTAACAATGTTAATGGACCTAGTATTCATGCTTTGAATACCCTCACTGGCACCCATATAGAACATCTCATACTCCCTCAGCATGAGACTAATCTTTGACTCCTTGACCTTATCGATCCCCTCATAGGTAATCTTCAGCTTCTTCCACATCTCTTGTGCTATTTCACATCTTGATATTTAACGCATAGTGTAAGTAATTAATCGCTGTGGCATTCTCTTTGAGAAGCTTCAGGTTAGCATCGTCATAGTCCTCTAGATCTACTGCCATACGCACACCGTTCCTCACCATAGTGGAAACTCTAGGACCAAGCTCAATATGAGTGCAGCCTTCATGCTTTTTATGATTAGATGAAGTTTTTCATTCGATTTTTCAAGAATGTATAATGATTACTGTCAAATAGAGGTGGTCTAGTAACTGACATTCCCTCTTTAAGGGGAACTGCTTGACTGGAACCAGAATGATAGTTGTTGTAAGCCATTTATGGATCCTACTCAAAGACAGTTAGTCTAAAAGCTGAGCAACTACTCTGATACCACTTGTTGGTCTGTAAACAGGCTCTTAACAATAGCAGAGGGGGGGTGAATACAAAATCTTGATTACTTTTAGATTTTTAAAGTTTAATCCCCAAGTTCGGTTTTTATATGCATGCTGAGTGCGATATAAAAAATAATAAACTGCTCAACTTTGCTGGCACAACTTATCTTCAATCTTTAGTTGAGTAAGACTTACTCAGCATAGATCAGATAATAAGCAATATAATTAATAAGAGAGAGAGATGATGAATTGATCACTGATCAAGCTAAATGCTAAAAGTCAAAATGTCAACACTTGAAATTTATCCTGGTTCGACCCCTAACCTACCTCCATTCCCCGGATACCATCTTCAAGCTTTAATCCACTAGTGAGTCATTAATTCAATAGGAGGAGAAGCTTTTACAATGGGTAGACACTATTATAGAAAGTACATTTCTTTCTAACTACCGCTCAACTCAGTTTGGTACCCTTCCTAAACTGACACTCAGATTAATATAAGAATGTGAACTGAATTCAACTTATAGAGACATTGAATCCTTACAATGTTAATATAAGTAATATCTCTCTATTGCAAATAGATAAGACCTTTGATGTTTGTTGATTGCTTGCGGTGGAATTTATTTGGAAACTAGAGTAATTTGCACAGTGTTTTAGCTCTTAAGAAATTCGAGGTTATTCACCAAGTTTGAACATCTGCTCTAGTCTTCTATTTGTACTTTGAAGCTATATGAAGTAGTCGTTGTAAACTTTACGATATCGTTGATTTGTAATTCTCATCTCTTTTAATCTTTCGAATCTTCCTGTTGGAGACAGATTCCAGGATGTTTAGAGATAGAATTTGAACGTTGAGGCATGATAAAATTTCGTTGACAAATTCTCGCTTTTCCTCAAGCAATCTGGTTTTGAGAGAGGCGCACTAGAATGCAACATGGAGTCTTCCCATTGGATGACCTTGCTGACATTGGTAGAATCACGTGGAGACACTTGAGACGTGGCGCATAATATGAATTCCATTTACTTGGAATGAAGCGAGGAATCTCTGACAACCGTACTGACATTTTTTGACATTGTGAGGACCATAAGAATCTTCATTAATTTGAGGGTCTTTTATCTTGAAAAGCACTAAAAGAATATTTCATTCCATCATAAATAACGTTAGTAGCACATTTATCATTAAGTCTCTACGTGTCAAATAGAATGTGCTTTTAATTAAATAAAAGTATAACTCAGCATGAGCTGAGTAAAGTAATCCTAAACTATGTAGTACTCAGCATAGACTCAGCTTTTCCTACTATAAGTCATAACTCAATTAAGCATCTAGCCAAATTGAGTTATTCTCCCTTGAATGAACTCAAGTTAGCTTTATTAATTAAGAGTCTACTTAGTACTCAATTAATTTCACTATCCTAGATAGTTTGTTATTTCCAAAACTACTGAGTACTGTGAAGTACTATTAACTTGGGTTCTACATTAATAATTCCAAATAGCCCTGAATTATTATTTTCATAATCATATCCATCGTATAAGACCTAGACTAGGGCGAGACTAGTGATACCAATAAAATCCCCACAACAATATTAAGGTGGTATAACGTCTTCCCATCATAAATCGTGATACGAACCTTATTAACGGATGTAAGCACATGTACAACATGTCATCCCTTAACATGTGTTTGGTCATGAGACTAGATGGGGTTAATGCGTTAACCAAAATGGGTTCGTTTTCCATATTATTAGAGTTAATGACAGATTGGAGACACATTTGAAGAGTTATACAATTGGGTATACACGTCTCTACAAAGAGAACTCAAATTTATTAGTAATTGTATGAGATGCAAATGGACGGATTCCAACCATTGTTAGCTTGTTATTGCTTGCCTTGCTATGGCGAGGGTCATGATGAGTGACTATGGATGCTACCTACTAAGTAAAATTGGTTGAGCCAAATTTCCCAAATTTAAATAGAATGGGCTATTTGAATGTCAAGAAAATAGTAGGAATATGTGTTTAATTAAAGAACTTATATTAAATGCATGTACATATACTAATATCTAAACAAATTCTATCTTATATCTATGTTGAATATGATCACTAACGAAAATACTCGCATTAACATCGGTCCTCTTATTGACATAAAATATGATGTTTATAACTTCAATGAGTGGTTTGAGACTGTTAGAGGAGTACTTCAGAACTACTACCTGGATTATGTTTGGACTGATCCTAGCCCCAAACATCTAGGTAAGAATGCTTTTGCATGTGAGATGAATGATTATGAGGAGCACAAGGGAAATTGTGAGTTTTCGAAAAACTCATGTTAGACTACATGCTCCCAAAGTACGCACTAGTGTACAAAGGGTTGGATCTCACAATCATGATTCATAATCTAAAATTGGTGTAAATTTTAGAAGATGAACTATTCTATAGTAGATTGTGAGGAGACACCTCACTAGTAGAGTTGGTTATGAAAATTTATGATAACTCCAAGAAATTGAGAGAGTTTGGAGTTGAGTACAATGAGCTGTATTTAAGGGAAATGGTATTGAGGGTATTACCAAATAAATATGATTCTTTCATGAAGATGCTCAAGGAGTGTTCTCCCAATTATACCTTGACCCAGCTTATGGACTTGCTCGAGATTTATGAAATTGAGTTTAGAAATAAACTCAATGAGTAAGCAAGTGCTGAGGACCTTAAGTTGAAGAAATTAAAAGGTTTAAAAGTCAAAAGAAATTGAAGAGGGGAACAGTTTCTCTTGAAACAAGCTCATCGGATGATGATAGTTGTGGCTCAAATATCTGGAGGTATGTTCATACTACAGAGTTTCTCTACAATTCCCTATGAGTTTACTTGGGTATTAGATACTAGTTGTGGTACTCATATATATGCTTTTGTACATGGATTAAGGAACAGTAGGAGGCTTGCAAAGAGAAAAATGGACTGAAGAGTTGGAAATGAAGCACGGGTTGCTGCAATAGTTGTAGGGACATATACCCTTCATTTGCCTAATGGTCTAGTTTTAGTTTTGAACAAGTGATATTTATTCCTATTGTCACTAAGAATATTATTTCTCTTGCACATTTAGCTACAGAGGGATTTGAAATTTTATTTTCTAATAATAAATGTCATATTCGATGCGATAATGTTCTTTACGCTTGCAGAATATCTGCTGATGGCATTTATGTTCTAGAACTTAAATTCTAAACATGAACATTGTTAAGAAATCAAGAATGGCATTGTCGTCTAGGCCATATAAATGAGACTAGCTTAACCAAGTGACACAAATGTGGAGACTTGGGCCTAATGGAATGGGAATCCTACGGTGCGTGCGAACCTTGTTTAAAGGGGAAGATGACTAAGAAACCTTTTAAAGGAAAAGGATACTGTGCTACTAGTACTTTGGAAATAATACATTCTAATGCATGAGGTCCAATGAGTGTTAAGACACATGAGGTTTTCATCTACTTCATAACCTTTATCGATGAATACTTGCGACATGGTTATTTGTACCTTATGAGGCATAAGTCTGAGAGTTTTGAGATATTTAATGAGATCAAAATCAAAGTAGAGAAATAGGAAAAGCATCAAGACCCTTCAATCTGATAAAGGTGGTGAATACTTAAGCCAAGAGTTTCAGGATTATCTAAGGGATAATGGTATTTTATCCCAGTAAACACATCCTTATACACCCCAACACAATGGAGTGTCAGAAAGGAGAAATCAAACCCTACTCGATATGGTTCGATCCATGATGAGTCAAGAAGAACTCAGCAAGTCCATTTAGGGTTATTCACTTAAGAGTGCAATTTATATTCTAAATAGAGTGCCCTCTAAATCAGTTGATCAAACTCCATACGAATTATGGTATGGTAAGAAACCTGCTCTTTCTCACCTGAGAGTTTGGGGATGTCCTGCTTATATAAAGAGGATGAGTTTAGATAAGCTGGGTGCTAAGTCTGGTAGGTGTCTATTTGTAGGTTACCCTATGGAGACTATAGGGTATACCTTCTTTGATCCCAAGGAACAAAAGGTCATTGTTTAGAGAAGTACTCAATTCTTAGAGAAGGAGCATATAGTTGAGAAAGCTAGTGGGAGCAATCTTGAGTTACGCACTCTAGAAGATCAAACAGACAATCAACTGATTATACCTACACTTGTTACACAAGATAATGTAAGCATAGAATAGCCTACTATAACACCGACATTGCGTAGGTCAGGCCGGGCGTCAATCGCTCCTGAACGATACTGGTTTCTCATCACTAATGATAAACATCTCTTCCTTTATGGAAGATGATGAGCCCAGGACTTACAAGGAGGCAATGGAAGGCTTAGAATTTGACAAACAATTTGCATCCATGAGGTCAGAGATGTACTGCATGTACAAAAATCAAGTCTGGAGCTTGATTAATGCTTCAAGTGGGATTAGGCCCATTGGATGTAAGTGGGTTTTTAAGAAAAAAAATTGACATGGATGGTAACATAGTTACCTATAAAGCAAGGTTGGGTTCAAAAGGTTATAGTAAAAAAGAAGGCATTGACTATGATATAACCTTTTCACCGGTGGCTATGCTGAAGTCTATCAGGATACTCCTTGCCATCACCTCTCATTATGATTATGAGATTTGTCAAATGGATGTGAAAATAACATTACTTAATAGAAATCTGGATAGGGATGTATATATGGCACAACCCGAGGATTTTACATCCAAGGATGGCTCGAAGGTATGCAAGTTGCGAAAGTCCATTTATGGACTTAAGCAAACATAAAGGAGTTGGAATATTAGGTTTGACCAAATGATCTGAGAAATTTGTTTTGTGTCAAACATTAATGAGCCTTGTGTACATAAGAAGGCTAGTGGAGTGCAGTCATTTTCTTTGTACTATATGTCAATGACATTATATTGATAGGAAACGATATTTTTTTCTTCAAATGGTTAAATCATGGTTGTCAAAGAAGTTCTCCATGAAAGACCTTAGAGAAGCAACTGTTATACTTGGTATAAAGATCTACAGAGATAGATCTAGAAGGCTACTAGCTCTTTCACAAAGTACATACATAGACAAGGTTTTGACTAGATTTAACCTTGAGCAGTCAAGAAAGGGTTATCTCCCAATGTTTCATGGGATTAACCTTTCTAAATCTAAGTATTCGAGAATACAAGAGGAGAGACTTTTCATTAATAAAATACCCTATACCTTAGAGATAGGATCTATCATGTATGATATGGTATGCACTCGGTATAACGTCCCACATGTGTTGAGCATCACGAGTATATTTTAATCTGACCTAGGTGAGAAGCACTGGATGGCCATCAAAACTATTCTTAAGTACTTAAGTAGGACTAAGGATATGTTTTTAGTATATGGAGAATGTGATATCTCTTTGGAGGGACACACCAACGCGAGTTTTGAGTCTGACAGGGATAATTATGGGACATGTACCTTAGGGCCCCTTGATGAAGTGACACACTCATAAACCTTTTATAAGAGTATAAGGTTGATAGAATGGGTTTCTAGTCATTCTTGATACATAATGGTTGAGTGGTGTTTTTCATGAACAAGTCTAATTCCAGGATAGCTAAGGCTATTACATGAGCTGACACTTAATCTGAGCTCAATAAACTGGATGGTACTTAACCTGATGAAAGGAGTATCATGTATTGGTTACTTCTACAGATACGAATCAAGCCACAAGCACATGGCATTCTAAGTATCGAGGGATCATAAACCTTTACTACAAAGCCCATTTGATCTTCTAGAGCTATTGGGTTCCATATCTATCTAAAACACTGAGCCTAAAGATTCCTGGATGGGAAGCCTAGTTTTAGTTAACCTCTAGCGGCTCAACACTTTGGGATCCTATGAGGTCACACACTTTGAGTCTTTACCGGACTAAGTAAAGAACCTATAGACTAAGTCTATGCTAAAAATATTTATTATCGAATTCGTTAGAGAATTGGACCAAATTAATAATTAAAGGAAATAAAGAGAAAAATAGGTAAAAATGCATGAAGCGGAGCAAGGGAATTTTTCCCATTGCGAGTGGGGCTTGATAAGTGTATAATTACACTTATTATCATTATAATTTTATACACTAAACACTATAGTTAAAGTCATTTTTATACTTAATATAAAAGATTTCACATGGTATGCAGTTGTTATTGGTGCAAATGCAGACACTAGGTAAATCTTGAGAGTAAAATGATCTAAAGTGGAATTCTATGTAAAAAGAGTGAAAGAGGTATGAAAAGATGCGTGGAACTTAAAGATTTTGCTTAGGATCGAAGCTGTCAAAGATCGGTAAAGTTAGAAGAAGGGTTATGAAGAAAAACACAATTCGCAATCGTGAGAACCATTCACGGTTGCGACTTAGTATTCTTCAGAATATAAAGTTGACAACCACGTATTCACGGTAATGACATGCACTAGCGACCTTGACAGTTTTTTTATCAACTCTTATCTTTTTTCAACAGACAGATAAGAACGATCAACCGCCATTAACTACCATCAACTACCAAACAAAAAGATACCTTTTGGAAGTCAACCAATCATGAAAAGGTGCCTATCCATTATGGATAAGATTAAAGCTTCTCAAACAATCACAATAAAGTAATGCAATCTTTCACCAATGGACACAACTCTTCGTATGGATAGACGCAACCCTTCATACTCTATAAATAGGGCTCCAAACCTCACAAATTTTATGGAATGGGTGGTAGAGAGAGTGACAGTGGCATATATAGTGTTTAGATAGAGAGAAAAATCGTGTAGAGTTCGTTCTAAGTTAGCGAGAAAATGTATAAGTGATTTGAACCCTATTTCAATCACTAGATTTCTCTACATATTCGAGTGATTGTTGTATAAGTGTAATTGCAAATCACTTATCAATAAAAGTTTTCGTTCTTCAATATTCGTTTGTTCGATATTCACAAAGACTAGCATCCTAGAGGAGGTTCTGTACAAGTCGAGACCGGATTCAAAGTAGACGTAGGCATTGCGGGAATTGACGACTCCCATTAAAGAATGGATACGGTTTGATCAACTTTAGCTTTTACTTGCAAACCTTACAACTTTACTTTGTCTTCTACTTATACTTTATATTTCAAAGTTTATAATATGTCTATGTGTCATAATGCGTATTTCATGTTGAATCTTTTATATTAATCAAGTTATATGCTTTTGAGTTAACTTTAGGAGTAGTTTCAGGGTTAACGAGATTGTGTATAATCACTGGATCTGTGATTATAACACTGTTTAGTGAGTCAACATTTTTGGAATGGTAACTTACTAAATATGGCTATGTGAGAGCAACCCGTACAAAGCACAGTAGTATTGTTATCCAGGTTTATATAATCGTCTTAATTCATTTACACTAGATTTAGAAAAGACATTTCATGTGTTGCTCTGCGATGAATAATTGAATATCTTAATATCTAAAACCGAATTTGATAAACTAGTTTAGTGTACGTAATATCTTTGTTGATTTTGCATGTTTTCTTTGCTATACATGTTCATAGGAATAATCTATACTGATTTCTTTTACTCTGATCTATATACATTTATTCACCATCATATCCCATCCTACCCAACTAAAATAAAATCATTTATTTTATTTTCTTTTGTTCCATTTCTCTTACTGATCTTTAGAGCTGGTTCCTTACTTGTGGGATCGATATCTTTTAAATCTACATCGCAACTGTATACTTGCAGTTATCATCATTTTTCTATTTGATAAGTGGTATTGATAACACCTATACTTTAACACGAAAAAGTTTTTAGCACCGTTACTGGGGATAAGCCTTTCGAAACTGTTCGCCACTTTTCTACTAATAAGTTTAATCAATAATGGTTCCAAACTCTCGTGAACTATTGGTTAATAACTGTGCCAAAAACTTATTCACAAATAAATGTAGGTGTTGTCAATACCTCTTATCACATAGAAAAATGATGATAACTGCAAGTATACAGTTGCGATGTAGTTTTAAAAGATATCGAACCCACAGGGAAGGAACCAGGTCTAAAGAT
>CATIWQ010474784.1:0-12902 GCA_949673415.1 Euphorbia schlechtendalii | reverse complement strand
TAAATTATTTAAAACAAGGCAAATGGTACACGTATGGAAGCTGAAATTAAAAAAGTAAATGTTAATTACGTGTATCCGTTTCAGATCTGTTTATAGATTCGGATCCGTGAGACCTGGATCCTAAAAATATAAATCCAATGGATCTGGGGCGGATCTAGAACTACTACATTTAAACGGAACTAGACCGGGTCCAAGATGGATCCAGCCAGTTGACATCCCTAATCTAAACTTACATGAATTTTTTTATATGCATTCCACATAACAAATATTATTTAATTGATTTAAATAAGAAAATTCGAAACAATACAAACTAGAAAATACCAATTTTAATAGAAAATTCAATTTGGACCACTAAATTCTAATATTTGAAAAATAAATAAATATTGTTATATTCAATAAGTTTGAGTCATTCTTAAAATTTTGTTTTACACCAATCTATAGTTTCAAGTGTCCCAACACGGTCTAAATAACTAAATTTACTTATTAAAAAAACATAAATTTACCAATAACAATAAATAATAAATAAATAATATTATCTGTAATTGCTTCAAAATTTCTAATTTGATTCAATATACTAATATTCTTCAATCCAAATAAACTAAACAGACCTAAAAGTGTATTAACTGGTTTGGGCAGCCTGATTGAGGAGCCCAAAGTGAAAGGTCAGCCCATACTTATAATGACTAAAACCCGCCTATTATTTGGGCATGAGGGTAATATTGGAAATACAGTGCAAAATTCACCTAGGGTTAATGGTTCACATATATAATCTGCTTTTGTATTGCGGCTTAATAAGCGCAGAGTCCATCAGCTGCTGAGGGTTTTTAGTCGAGGAAGAAAGCGCTACAGTTCTCTGCTCTTTCAAAATGGTGCGTGATCTTCACTTGTATTACATCACTTCGCTTGAATGGTTTGCATTTATGTATATTTTGATTTGTGTTTTTGAAGCTGATTGATTTTACGTGTTTCGTTACATCTTTTTTATTTTGCATCTGCTATTATCTGTTGTAAGTGGTTTGTGTTTTGATTTGTTTGAAGGAATTATAGGTTTTGAAGGAGATCAATGTTGTATAATTATTCACTTTGATTTTATGCCTTTGGATATTCAATGTCTTTGGAAGTTTTTGTTTGATGCTACTTGATTTTGAACACGGAAAATGCTATACTTATTATGCATTGGGGATCGCAGTGTTCAATGTTCATTTTCATAAACCTCTCAAGGGATTAGCTAGCTTATTGTATTGTAAGAAAAAACAAGGTTAGGGCCATCAATGTTTAAGATACGTAGACCTTTAATTTGTTTAACTTCTTATGGCCTGTAGTAAGCTTGCAAAATGCACCGCTATTGATACTTGACTATCTATTTCTGTACTTGTTTGCAATTATCGACAGCTTCACTATCTAGTCACTGTGGATGTTAATTCCCTCTTGGCTCGTTCCCTTGAAGCTATAGTATTTGTGTTGTTTCTATGTATCTCTTCCTCTTTTTCTCACCTGTGGAAATGGGGTAACGTTGCAGGAGCAGCTAAATTTTACACTTTAATATCTAATAAGTAAATATTTTTCCATGAATTGTCATTTGGAGCAGTTTTGAGTCTTACAGACCTGTAATGATTTGTGGGAATGATCACAAGTCAACTAACATCTAAGGGACTGAGCTTCCTATGAAAATTCACTTAATTTATGATTTTATGTCATTTGCAAACTTTAAGGCTTCATTGCAATTTTTGTTGTGAGAATATAGCTTTACACTAAGTTTAATTAGTTATTGCTGTTGTTATTGAAGCCTAAAGAGTTGTTTCCCTCGCTATCTAAGGCTGAATATTTTCTGTAGCAATTGGACGTCGGGAAACTACATTTATAATCTCTATTCTTAAATAAAAAAATTGTAATTGTTAGTATTTAGTTGTTGTTACTTCACTTCCTGAATGTCAACTGTTACTGCTTTATCATTTAAAGCAGCCTAATGCATATTGCTTGTATATACTTGTAAAAATTTTGTGTAGTGATAATATGCTTTTTTTTGGTTTATTGCAGGCTAGAGGCTTGAAGAAACATTTGAAGAGGCTCAATGCCCCGAAGCATTGGATGCTTGACAAGCTTGGTGGTGCTTTTGTATGTTCCCAACTTTTGATAATATATTTTTTATAGAATTATTTCCATGGTAGAGTATCTCCTTGATACATGTTTACTTTTGTTTTTCTGTTCTTGCATTAGGCTCCCAAACCATCATCTGGACCTCACAAGTCTCGGGAGTGCTTGCCATTGATTCTCATTCTTCGCAACAGATTGAAGTATGCACTTACATATAGAGAAGTCATTGCTATTCTGATGCAGAGACATGTTCTTGTTGATGGGAAAGTTAGGACAGATAAAACATATCCTTCTGGTTTTATGGGTATGCTCTCTTCACTTCATTGCTTAAATAAGTTTAAAATTGGTCATTTTCTATCAAGCAGTTCTGGATAGCTGTCAAAGGCCTTTTGCTCCTATATTGGTTACGTGCTCAAAATGACTAACATATATTGGTATATCTTGCCTTCTGTAAGCACTCGATGGTATTTGTCAAAGTTGCAGGCTTTATGATTAGAATCCGATCACTTTGGATTAAGTTTTAGTGCATTTCAATACTTAGCTTGTTGCACTATGCCTATTTTCATCTTTGGCTTGCTTTCCCTTGAAGGAACTTATCTTTGTAGAGTATTGTATTATTTACCTTTCTTTTTTTCTGCTTCAACAGATGTGGTGTCCATTCCCAAGACAAATGAGAACTTCCGTCTCCTGTATGACACCAAAGGCAGGTTTCGTCTTCACTCAATCAGGGATGACGAGGCAAAGGTCTGTTGCTTCTTTTGCTCAAATAATCTCTAATAATCTTTTGTAATTTTCACTGATAACAAGGCCGAGTTGTTTTGTTTTCTTATAATGTGCAGTTTAAGCTATGCAAAGTCCGCAGTGTGCAATTTGGACAAAAGGGCATCCCTTACTTGAATACATACGATGGTCGCACGATTCGATACCCAGATCCCCTCATCAAGGCAAACGACACCATCAAGCTGGATTTGGAGACCAACAAGATCACTGATTTCATCAAATTCGATGTGGGGAATGTCGTCATGGTCACCGGAGGGAGGAACAGAGGAAGAGTTGGAGTGATCAAAAACAGGGAGAAGCATAAGGGGAGTTTCGAGACTATTCACGTCCAGGATGCAACTGGCCATGAATTTGCTACTCGTTTGGGCAACGTTTTCACCCTCGGGAAAGGGACCAAGCCATGGGTGTCTCTTCCTAAAGGCAAGGGTATTAAGCTGTCCATTATTGAAGAAGCTAGAAAGAGGCAAGCTGCTGCACAAGCAGCTGCCTGAAATTTCTTTGAATTTTGCTTTTTGTGCTGTATTTTTTTATTTTGAACTTCTGCTGAGAGATGGTATTTTTAGCTGTATTGAATGTTAAAATGTTTCAGTTTTTATTTAAATGCTTGTTTTGGACAATATTATTACATTGTTAATCAGTATGTTTTGCACCAGTATCTCTTGTTGAAGTGACATTCAAATTGTTATATACCCTCCCTTACATAAGACATTCGTTAAAGTTTCTTTTTCTCTTCTTTCTAAATTTAGTATAGAAGTGTTTCTTAAGGCTATTGTTGTTATTGAGATTCGGAAAAGTACAAATGACATATAATCGAATAATTTTTCCTTCCTCATCTGCCTTTACACTGCCTCTATACAAAGTAGATCTTACTACATTGTGCTTATGTCACATTATATTACAATGAAAAAAATAAACAATTATATTATACCACGTATTGCGTTAGTACCACATTTTTATCATACTTCAAGCTAATTATCAACATAGATATGTATATTGAAGGTATATATAAGATGTATTCAAGGTACAAGTAAGTTATATCTTACTTATATAAGTCTGTATTCAGTCAGTCCCATCCAGTTGTAACCCTTGAACATGTAGCTACTATTTCTATCAACTATTTCCATTATTTGCATTAGTCTTGTTAAGTAGCTCGAACAAGGACCGAGTAATAAGAATGGAAGATGATTTTCAATCATCCATATGTCATAATCGTTACATATAGATATATAGCCAATCTAATACAAGTAAAAAGAAAACGAGCAAGCCACAAGAAGTCAATAAACCTTCTGTCATAACCAACTCTTGTTTACCCCATATCCGATCATTGCTCGACCAGTCTCTAAAACCACATTTGAGAAAAGTAAGCAAGCACCATCCGGTGCCATAATTTCCATAAACTCGTCTTTCGTATGTTGAGTCGTATGTATTCAATTATTTTAAAAAATTCATTGTGAAATGAAGAAAAATTCTATAATCACGTATAAAAAAAATACATGATTTATAAATAGAGTAATTTTTTAGAATAAAATAGGCGTAATTGCGCTACATTAATACAATGAAAAATTTACAGCTCCCCCCATATAAAATTCGAACTTAAGACCTTCAGAGGTAAAAGATTAATCGTAACTACTAGGATAAATAAAGTAATTAAGTATTAACGTGTAAAATTAAAGTATTAAGGAAAATATTAGCACATAAACGATACATGCTTTGTATTTGACTTGTGCCTCACTTTTATATTGCTTATAATATTTAAGAAAACCTGGGAAAATTATATTAACATGGATCTGATTGTAAAGACATTACACAAATAAATATTAAAGAAAAAAACGGGTGAGTAATGAAAGGGAGAACCACATATGTAAAACAAAAAAATACTCAGCCCATATTACGGAGGCCCACGAAAAAGCAATTGGGCCACAGAGGAGTACACGTAGGGTTTATATATAAACATGCTCTTCAATTGCACTATATAGTGTGCGATAGCTAGGGTTTTTGGTCTTCCCATTTCGGCTGGCATTTAGAGCTACCTCAGAGCTCATTCGAAATGGTATTGTTCTTGTCCTTCATGTCATTTTCTTTCCGAAGTTGTATTTTTAGAGTGCTTTCTTTTGATCTGATTCTTGCATAATAGTAATCTATGCGTTTAAAGATGATTGTTTTCCTATTTGTATTTTGGTTTTCTTGCTCTGCTATCTTCATCCTCGTTTCGAATTTCAGTTTTTGTACTCCTTCTGTCTCGAATGTAATCTTGTTGAGTGCTGGAGATGAGAGTATGATGGATATGTAGCGGATCTAACCAGATTTATTGAGTTTTAATTCAAAATAATCGTTGTTTTTATGCAGTACAATTTTGAATCAAATGTATGTCAAATCATTAGGTATTATTGGAACTCAACTTGCTTAATCTATTGCATTCCTTTAACTGCCATGATAACAAACAATTTAGGATTAGAAACATTCTAGTTTGTGAAATCTTTAATTTGTTTGAGCTTCAGAATCCAAGAACATTACCTTGTATGATTGTACTCTGTCTAATGCTTTACCTTTTATGATTGTACTCTGTCTAATGCTTCACTATCTAGTCAGTGTGGATTTTGATTCCCTCTTGGCTCGTTCCCTTGAAGCAATATTGTTTGTGTTGCTTCTTTCTATTTTTCCCCATCAATTTTCTTTTAGTTGTGGAAATCATTGGAGCAGCTATATTTCCTCCCCAAAATAATATCTTCATTTCATGAATTGTTATACTGAACAGTGATGAGTTCTACAGACCTTTAATGATATGCGGGAATGATCGCTAGTCTAAGAACATCTAAGGGACTGAGTTTCTTAGTACTGGACTCAAGTCTTTGTATTTGTGCTTCAATATCTTTTGAGAATATAATTAGGCTTTCATTGCTATATCTGTTGTGATATAACAGCTTTATACTAACTCTAATTAGTTAAAGGTGATGTTAGGAAGCCTAAAACATTTGTTTCCCTCGCTATCCAAGGCTGAATTTTCTGTTGCACTTGGACGTCAGGAAACCACATTTTCCTCCATGACTATATTTTTCTTATCAAGGAATTCCCAAATGTCCTAAATTTGTACATTTCCTTTGTCGATATTTGTATTGATTGTTAACAGAACTGTGATGAGTCCTACAGACCTGTAATGACTTGCGGTTATGATCGCAATCTTTAAGAACATCTAAGGGACTGAGTTCTGTATACTTTTTAGTCATTCTACGTTAGGTTCATCTAGAGAGTACTCATTGCTCCGATCTTTGGTCTAGAGTATTTCTGATAAGTATAAATCTTGCGTCATCGCAAATATGTTTTATCTTTAATATGAATATGTTAGGCTATTGAAGCTGTTTATTTATCCTGATTTTGAACCTTTATCTCAAACTGGTTCCATTTTGTATTTTTAACTCTGGATATGTAATTCATACCTTTGAGTTGACATATTCCTCAATTCATTGCTTATTGAACTATCATTTGCTCTTTTTCAGCCTAAACAAATTCACGAGATCAAGGATTTCCTTCTGACGGCAAGAAGGAAAGATGCGCGCTCAGTGAAGATCAAGAGGAGCAAGGATGTTGTCAAATTCAAAGTGCGCTGCTCCAAGTACTTGTACACCCTTTGTGTTTTCGACACTGAGAAGGCTGACAAGCTGAAGCAATCTCTCCCCCCAGGTTTATTTTTTTAACATATGTATCTTAGGATTTTTTTTTCATTCAACTTCTAAATTTTCAACCGTTGGTTATGTGCAGTGTAGGGAAGAGAAATGAGTATTTGACTGTTGAACAGCTATAGGAAAAAATACAGAGCAAACTTATTTTTGTTATATGAGTCATTAGATATAGTTTACAGTGATTTGAGATCTTGCATTTGTTTTGATGTTGTTAGCACGGAGACTATTTGGCTCTTAATAGTTGTACATTTGTTTTCTCACGTTATTTTTGCATTTTCTAGTGTCTTATTTTGTTCCAAATTGCATTTCGTTAATGTGATGCATAGGTTTTTATTGAACCTTCTATTGTTTGTTGCAGGTTTGACTGTTCAAGACCTGTGAAGTTGATTAGTTCGTAAGAGGTCTCCAAGTGAATTTCATGTTTGCCTCAATTAAGTTTTTGTAGTCTCAACACTTTTGTGGATTTTATTTTATAACTTGGTATTTAATATTTTTGAAAATTGCTTAACTTTCTGTAGTTTGCTTTGATTTTATAATTTATAAACATGTTATGTTGAATGTTTTATGGACCTCCATAAAATTTAGTAGCTCTGATGGAATTGAAGGTCTATTAATTTTAAGCATGGGAAATTTATTCTGAATGCTGAACTTATCAATGAATAGATGAGTTATCGATTCCGCTAAAACGTTCTGCTAAGCCTCTCAATTTGTATAAAACTGTAGTACATAAGCGCTACATGAATTGTAACATGATACATTATATAAGTGACTTGAATTAGCATAGTAAAGTAATTAAACCAGAATTTCAGCCTTGTCTATATTCATAAATATACGAAAATTCCAGCAAACTAAATTAATGAATTTTTAAGAAATTAGACAATGTATATAATATTTTCAAGTTATTTTCAAGCAAAAACAAATCCACCAAATTCCATTGGGTGGGTTGGACCGGGCTTGGTCGGACATTTGATTACAAACCCAAGTTCATATTCCGGAAACAGGTCTCGAAGTCATTTCCAAACCTTGGTTAAAGTTCATAAATATTTTTTTATTTTAAATTTTAATTATACTAAATGCAACAAAATAAAAATTTGTTTATAAAAGAAAATATAAAACTTAGTACAATTTATGGTAGTTAAATATAAAATTTAATCTGAAAAATATATAAAATTTATAAATAGTTATTCAATATAAAATAGATAAAAATATTATTTCTCGAACCGAACTTGAACGTGTACATGAATACCAAACTCGGTCCATGAAAACGAGATTTAGTGAAAAATATTGAGTGTTTAAATGGGCATCTAGGCCCAATTCATTGAAGCCTTGACAGGTCTAATTTTGAACAAAATAAAATTGGAAAGGGGGACGTACAGTACAATTCCAAAAAAATGAAAAATGATTGGTTTAGCTCTGAATATTTTAATGGAAAGTAGATTCATCACAGTTACGGTGTGCACTCACCCGATTCAGCCCCTCCTGCAATTTCTTTACCACACTCATCTACTGCTTTCCCATATCTTTCTATCTCGAATTTCTACCTTCAATTCACCATTTGATTTGGATTCAGTTTATTCTTTGCTTGTTATCAACCACCCCCTTCGTTTTCTTCATTTTGCTGCTCAATTTTTTATTTTTCTCAAAGTGAGGTAAGTCTTGTTCTTTATTCAGAATTAGTAGGTTTATTAATTTAACATGTGTTGGGTTGCCGGGAAATGTGGAGAAAGGGGAAAAGTTGTGTTCCATTCTTTCGGTCTCTACCCGCCTCTGAAAATTAGGTTTTGTTGTGAAATTCAATGTAGTTATTCAATTTTGTTGATTTCATATGATTTCGTATATTCTTTCTTTTGTATTTTCTGAATGATTCGGACCACATTACTGAATTGAATGCCAATTTGTATATTTTCACAATTAATTGTTCTTATTCGTTACTCGTTTCTTTGTGGGAATCAATTAGGGTTTTGTTTCGGGTTCTCAACAATTGGACTTATAGAGACTTCCGAAGCCTGATTCTGGTCATATTGCGATAGATGCTCTTTTACTGTTAAGCTTGTTCAAACGATTAATTGCAGTTCCAAGAAAAAATGATAGGGAATTCAGTAGTTCAGGCTTCAACATGCCCTTCTGTGTTGTCTTCATCATTGAACATCATACCTCGCCGTTCTTCAAGTCTCCTTCCTTACCTTCCACCAAGACCTCGTAAGAAAATCACAAGGGTAAAAGCTATGTCAGCCGATGCAGGACATAATCAATCATCGTCATCATCTTCTTCAGAGAAAAAGAATCCACTTGCAGTTGTTCTAGAGGTTCCTCAAAGTATATGGAAACGAACAGTGAAGCCATTAAATGATTTTGGATTCGGAAGAAGAAGCATATGGGAAGGTGGCGTCGGATTATTTCTCGTGTCGGGTGCTGTTCTTCTCGCGCTTAGTTTGGCTTGGTTGAAGGGATTTCAAATTCGGTCAAAATTCAGGAAATACTTGGCAGTATTCGAATTTGCTCAAGCTTGTGGTATTAGCACAGGAACTCCAGTTAGAATTAGAGGGGTAACAGTTGGCAATGTGGTCAAAGTTAATCCTTCCTTGAAAAGTATTGAAGTCGTGGCCGAGGTTCGTGATTGCTTATATATATATGTTAATTCATAGTTATCAGAATCGTTTTATTCAATTCGATTCACCCCTGAATTGATACGAATCTATGGGGTGAATCGAATAGGCTTAGAACCGTGACAGAATAGTAGAATCGTATCTGAGTCGTGCAATTCGGCCGATTCAAATTGCTTAGTGTTTCTCAAATTTTTATCAAGTTATTTTCACTTAGTGATTATGATTTTATTTGATAAGGTTTTAGTTTTAATTACTAGCTTAGTTGATATGATTTGTTTTTTATATTAATAGTGTATGTATTGACTAAAATATAGTATTAATTTAAGCTAAACATTCTAAATATATGATTTTTATATGATTTTAAGAATTGATCCGAATCTTACGATTCGATTCACGATTCATAAAATTGGGATTTCGATTCGAATCTCGATTTGACAACTATGGTTCCATTCTGAGTTTTTCTATTGTTTGTACTAATTCCCATATGTTGAATATTATTATAGGTTGAGGATGACAAAATAATAATTCCCAAGAATTCGCTTGTTGAGGTGAACCAATCAGGTCTTCTTATGGAAACACTAATCGATATTACCCCAAGAGATCCGATTCCATCACCTTCGGTGGGACCACTTGATGCTGACTGTGCAAAAGAGGGTTTGATTGTATGTGATAGGCAAAAGATACAAGGTCAGCAAGGAGTGAGTATTGATGCCTTAATTGGCATATTCACCCGTTTAGGACGCGGCGTTGAAGACATTAGTATTGAGGAAATCCATTCATTGGCTGAGCGTGTTACTGCTGTTATCGAAGAGGCAAAGCCGCTGCTAATAAAGGTGAAATCTGCCCTTCTCAAACTCAGTATATAAGTCCTTTTAGTGGCTATTTAGCAGCTCTTTAGTTGGTCTGTTGTATTGAATTTTGAGGTACGTGATATCTTGACCTGATACTCCCTCCATTTCAAAGTAGTTGTCGCTTGAAGGTTGTTAAAAGCAATAAAAATACTTATTTACCCTTATAATTTTTGTTAATTCGGAAGTTGATTGGATACTTTAATCTTTTTGTCATATGCAATGTACATTGAATAAGGGTAAAATGGACAAAACATTTAAAAAGGTGCATTGGAATCCGAAAACGACACCTTTTTTGAAATTTTTGTGAAGTCCTAAAAAGACAATTATTTTGAAATGGAGGGAGTAGTAATTAGTAAGGGATAATCGGGGAAGCATGTATGCTTAAGTATGTATGCTTAACTGTAATGATATGTTTGGTTAGTGGGATGGCTATTCCATGGAATAGCCGTAGAAATGAATGAGATTCGTGAAATGTGATGGACTATTTTTTTATTGGGTCCATGTTAGCAATTCCCATCTATTCCTCATTTCGTGGAATAGCTATTCAATACATATATATTCCATCACATTTCACAGTTCAATCATTTCATTCTACGAACCAAACGCGGCCTAAATATGAAGTCATTGTTATGCATCCATCCTTGACTATTGATGTGTACTAATGCGAACTTTGATTTTGATGTAGTGATTTCTCAGGTCCAGGAAATGACAGAAGATATACAACCTTTGCTTGCCGAGGTTCGTGATAGTGGTCTCGTTAAGGACATCGAGTCTTTGACTCGAAGCCTAACCCAAGCCTCTGAAGAATTAAGGTGATTTCTTACAACTTCATAATCAAATGCTTTTAAGGTCTTCCTGCACTGTCATTCCCTTTTTTGAACACCAACACCACTAATAAAAATAAATACTAGGGTGGGGATGAATAAAAAAAATACAAAGTCATCGCCTACTTTATGCTTGCATTCTCCTATGAGAGTTGACTTAAGCTCTCATCTTCATATTCTCTTGGTTCCATCAGAAGATCTATCTGATATCAAATTTATATTAGTATTTTTTTTAGGGTTAATGCATGATTTGCTCTCTGAACTTTGGTCTCAAAAGCCAAATGACCCTTGAACTTAAAAAAGCACTCGATTACCCCCCTGAAATTGTAAATAAGTACCAATTTGCCCCCTAAATGTCATGTGTCACCTTCTGGTGGGTTTGACTTTTCAAATATATCTTCTCTCTCCATCAAAACTTGACACGTGACAATCATAGGCAAATTGATGCGCTTTTTACAAGTTGTGGGGGCATAACTGGTGTATTTTTGCACGTTCAGGGGTACCAAGGTGTTTTTTAAAGTTCAAGGGATCATTTGGCTTCCGAGGTCAAGTTCAGGCATAAACTATGCATTAGGCCTTTTTTTTCAATTTGGGATTGATTTACTTACCCGTAACTCCACATTTAGTATGTCAGACTAACAGAGTGCTTGTTTCTCTGTCATCGATATGATCTAAAAATCTTATTTTGTCGAAGTCGTCTATACCGAATCTTGGCTACAGATTAACGAAGGTCAGATTCTTTTTATGCAGAAAAGTGCATGGATCTGTTATGACTCCAGAGAACACCGAGTTGATCCAGAAGTCGATTTACAGTCTGATTTATACCTTAAAAAACATCGAGGTGAGATTGTTATCCGAAACTTCATACAAACTTATAAATTATTTGACATTCATTTTTCTTTTCTGTTTTCATCAATTCATCAGAATATAAGCTCTGATATTCTGGGATTCACGGGTGATGAAGCTACGAGGCGGAACTTGAAAGCACTTATCAAGTCACTTAGCAGGATGTTGTAATAGCTGGCAAAAACATGTTATTCTCAGCAGTTGATTATGTGAAAGATTATCGTGGAGAGCCGAAACCTGCAATGGCTCTTAAGCCCCTTTTTTTTGTCACATTTGCATAGAAAACACCATATTTGGGGTACTTATTGTTTTTTTTTAATCAAGTTTTGTTGGATATTTTTCCTTAGCTTCATCAAACGTGAAATGTGTTGCAAAAACTTTCGAATATACTTTGTCTGATAGGTATGATTTTGATGATACGCTTCGTTGCGGACAAATAAATCATTTTTATCTTCAATCAGATAAAGAACCAAAAATCTTCCATTTTACTTAATTTTGTATTCGTATGGAATTAATCTGCAAATCATTTCTATCGTCAATCAGATAAAGAACCAAAAATCTTCCATTTTACTTAATTTTATATTCGTATGGAATTAATCTGCAAGTTCTTTGTGTTTTATTTGCGCGGATTTTCTTTTTTTTTTTGTTGACAGATGTTAGAAAACTTTGCATACTAATGTTATTCTAGGTTTAAGCTTATACTAGTAACATAAGAATACGATTTTCCACATTGGCCCATGAACTATTACTTCGATAACAATTAGGTACTTCTTCTAGATGGTCCTATTATGATGGATATATCTGTTCGTCTGGCGGGCCGGCTTTGGCGGGTTTTTTAATAAAAATATTAAGGGTTTTTTATGGTTATACAATAAAAAGCCCAAATAATTATGGGATCACCCTTACTTTTTCTAAAGCCCACAAATCAACAAAATCTTTTTCCTTATACGTTCAAAACTTTTCTGATTTCTAACACCCAAACCTTTCAAAATCTCTCCACTCAAACGCTGCTTGCTCTCCCTCCATTAACAAACCGTGCAAAATTTATCTCAATCGTGCTCTCAAACGTGCTCTCAAACGTGCTTCTACTCTCAATCGTGCTTTTCTTCTAATTATTTCTCTTCTACAAAACCGTCTCTGCGATTTTCTCGTGACCACATTCATCTGATTCAACAACAGAAGCTATAAAAGAATAATCAGCAGCGATTAATGGCTTCATCATCG
>CATIWQ010474741.1:0-14784 GCA_949673415.1 Euphorbia schlechtendalii | reverse complement strand
ATTTTTCAATTTTAATTTTTTTTCTTCTCCTCCTTTTCCTTTCATAATTTGCAAGTTGGGTTTCTTTGTTAGTGAACTATTAATTATTTATATTTTTAGAATGTTTTGTTTGTTTGTTTTTATTTTTAAAACAAAACCTAGGCTCTGTTCTCTTCAACTTCTGAAATCTGAACTGAATTTAACTTAACTGAACTTAATGGACCTGAACTGAACTTAACTGAACTGAACTTAATGAACTTAAACTTAATTGAACTTAATAATAAATATATTAATTATTAAAATAATAGTAAAACTCATTAAATATAAAAATAAATAAATTATTAATAATCATTAAACAAATATTATTAATAACTACGTATATAAAATAATTAATAAAGCAATTTTAATACCATAAATAATAAAAAAAATTATAATACGTAAATTCATTTAATTAAAATTTTGTTATTCAAATAATAATTATTGTTACAATTACACGTGAGCTAATAATAATTATTATAATATAAGCTAATAATAATTATTATAATATATTGTAGCTTGGATTCAAATTATCACTTATTATTGGATTACAAAAACGTAATAATTATTTTAATTGATAAATATTTTTATTTTATTATTCCATATCACTTTTTCTAATTAATTAATACTATTATTATAAATAAAAATATTATTACATTATAGTTACATTCATACTATTATTATATCAATAACACTAGTAATTATCAGTATTTAAAAATTATTTTTACTATATTTGTAATCAATATTAACAACATTAAATAATAATTATTTTTCTATATTAATATTTTTATCGTTGTTTTTCTTTTTATTATTATTACTATTAATTTTTATTGAAAATTAATTAGAATAATCATTATTAAAATTAAAATTTATAGACCTGAACTGAACTTAATTGACCTGAACTTAACTTAACTGAATTGAATTTAACTTAACTGAACTTAACTGAACCAAATTAAAGGTGAAGAGAACATGACCCTATATTGATTTATTTTTGAAACTTTTTTTTTCATATACTTATTTTCTCATTATTATATTGTAGGTAAAAGCGGTAAAAAGGGGGCATTAAGCACAATAATGCAATGATTATCGCTTCATACAATATAATGGATCACTAGCCTTAACCCTATTGTTGGATTCATGATCCTATTGGTTGTACATTAAAAGAAAGTAAAAAATGACCATGGACGTACTTCAAAATCAGGTTAACAAAAGAGAAAAATCTTCGATTGAAGCATGGAACATCTCAAGTACAAGCAAAAAGACGCACATGAAACAAAAGAGAAAAATCTTCAATTGAAGCATTGATCATCAATTTGATCATATATGCCTTACTCTAGTAGAGTTTACAAGCAAAAGATCCATGTTCATTTTTTCATAGTATGGAATGTTTTGAAGGCTATAATTGCTTATTTTGAGATCATTCTTCCTAGCACAAAGGCGCTTTTGGTCACATAAATGGTACCAAGCAACGCAATTATAAGCTTATTAGCCAGCGTTTGCGGAATGTTAAACAAGCTAATGAGCCCAAGTTCATGGACCTTCGATGGTGATTTGGTTTTCGGATAAAAATAAGGAAAATATAAGCAAATCTTTTGTTTAGACAAAATTTTTTTATTTTTATCATAACCGCAAAATATTTTTACTTTCATCTTTTTTAAGTTTCTATTTTCTTTTTTATCTTCATTTTGTAACAACTCTGCCTTTTTTTTATTTAATTTGATATTTTAAAAATTAAAACAATCACATCTCACAATTCATTGATTTTTTAGATTCGATTATTTAGAATATTTTGTTCGTCTTATTTTATCTTTTAATGATATCCAATATGAATTTTCACAGAATAAAAAAATATGTATATCGATATACTTGGTATAAAAACTTTTATACCAGGTTTAAAATTCGAATTTTTTGGAATAAAATAAAGGGTTAATTTCAAAAAATACCCTGTGGTTTCGGTCATTTTCAAAAGGATGCTTGTGATATTTTGGATCTTAAAAGGGGGTTTGAGGAATCCTACCGTTATCAAATAACGGATTTTTTGCTAACCCCTTTAAACTTGATGACGTGGCAGGAGGTATAACCGGAAACCCCCAAATTTAACCACTACAAAAGCAAAAAAAAACCCTAAGCAGAAAATTCCTCTTCTCCTTCAATCTGTGAAAACTCAAGACGACAATTCCTTCTCAATCTCTTCTCTGATATGAAATTAACATATTAATAACATGGCTTACAATCAAAATTTTGTTAGCAAGAGATAAGGTTCCAGCTCCGGTGAAGGTTCCATCTCAGACGAACAAGAGATCAGGTTCTTGTGATGATTTGAATTTTTCAAGAGATCATCACAATTACCATGGAAACAAAGGAGCCAGAGAAAATCTCGTTATGGAGAAGGTGTCGATTTTGTGGCGAGGTGAGTCGCTTGATTCTAAAATGAAAAGTATGTAGATGGCGGCATCGTCAAGGAAGAATCAGGTCAATTTTATGTTTGTTACTGGCTTAGATCGATTGGGGACGGATCCAGAAATGGCACCCAAGCAGATTAAAAGCGCTGAGTTCAAATCTCCGGTTGGGGGGAGTTTAACATGTATGTCGGATCTGGTTTTGCAATTTCTCCGGTCACCGAGCTTCTTACCGTTACCATCGTTCTCAAAGAAAAAATAGCTCATTGTTGATGACTCAGCTACCAGAGACCTGAGGCGTTTGCTTTGTCTCGAATTTTAAAATCCGGATACGGGTATTAAACCAGAACCTGGTCATTTTAGTATTAGTTATCTCTCAATATCTTTATATTTCTTCTTCTTTGGCCTCTTAATACGTAAACTCCCATGACTTTTTTTGAAGCAGGGATTGATCTGAAATCTAACTCTCAGCCAACGCCACAATAGTAGAATTGAATTGAGGTTCTCGAAGGAGTTGGAAGGAGTTGATTAGTTTCGAACCTACTACTTCAATTGAATTGGGAAAAATTTACGAGATAGATTTGATTTTTGGGGTTTTTGATTGATCAATTTTAGCTGCTTTTTTTATTGACTAATTTGGTGGGTTTTTTTACTATGAATGGCTTGGTTTAAGTTTTTACTGGATGAATGTGATATTAGGGTTAGAGAAAAGAAAGAAGATGAAGAAAATTTGAATTTTCCAAAAATAACCTTTGCCACGTTATCATCTTTAACAGTGTTAGCTAAAATGCCTTGATTTGATAACAGTAACAAACCAGAGACCCCTTTTTCAGACCCATAATAACACTAGCCTTCTTTTGAAAATGGTCGAAATCACATGGTACTTTTTTGAAATTAACTCTAAAATAAATCTAACAATCTTATTGCAGGTATAAAAACTCTTATCCCATACTCAATTTTCGCAGCAAAAAACTATTTTATGAAGGCATTATATCTAATTTGATAATTGTTATACCTGGTATAAGAGTTGTTATACCTGGTATACGAGCCATTACAATCTTATATTCGAAGACGACACTCAATTTTACAACACAAATCATATTATGACGACTTATACAACAAATCATACCCTATTCCCCATTTTTCATTTCCCAAAACCCATTTTGCAGGATCCATAATGTTTTCAACTCTATCCATATTCCCCAATAAGATTCCCTTAAAATAATAATATTATTTTATTATCATATCAATTTCTACACATAAATATTAATCAAAAAAATAACAAATGATTAAAAAATTTATAAAAGGTAATAATTATTGGGAATATAACACTCAAAAGAACAATTTTGATTAAACAAAAAGAAAATATTACAAGAACACTCACTCAAATATAACACTACAACTCACTCTTATTTTTCTTCTTTTCTCTCTTAAGAAATTCTTACTTCTATTTGATGATAAACACTAAACAACTTACCTATTTATAGGTGAATAATACAACTCTCAACTAACATATTTACTAACCACAACATCCATCTAACCACAACTCCCAACTAAAAAAATTAATAACTAACTTATTTAGTTGAATTTAATAACCTCCAAATTGGTTGTAATTAATAACCTCCAAATTAGTTTGGATTTTTTTAATTAGATCAAGTTAATAATCCAAAAATAATATTATATTGATTCCTCAAAATGGGAAATCCTCATTTTGGAGGATAACATATGGGGAGTGGTTGGGTTGCCATATTCCCCATTTTGCGAATTTACATATTATGAGGAATGGTTGGATTTGCTTTTATACTAAATATTTGAAAAGATGCAAGAAAAAAAGTTGATCATTATCGTAATATGACTATGAATTGTTTTGAAGCTGAAGTACAATAACCAAACGATCAAAAGAATTCACAAGATCACCATTATCATGATAACATGTATAAAACATTTGGAGTAATAAAATTAATTTGCTTCAAATCTTTTCAAAATAGACTAGAAATTTTTTAATTCCAACCAAACGAAAAAAAGTTAGAAATCAAATATTAAATTATTCTCCACCTGCTCCACCTCTTGAGAACTTTCCTTTGACATATCAGTTAATGACAATGAAGAGTTGTTTTCACTTGATTGTCTCTTTTTATTGTATTCTTCTTCTTCCTATTCAAGTTCTTCAATTGAGAAAATAATCACTTTCTACTCTTCATCAAGTTTCACCGATTCATCTAACACTTGAAAAAAAATTGTGCAAATAGGAAATAATTCATTGATTAATCAATTGAAGTTCAAATTCAAATTGTGATTTGATTGATTAAATGTTAGAACCTTGCTTGCAATAGAGAACCATCGATTTTGTACATCTTGTAAAGATCTCCTTCGTGATTCATAAGAAGCATAACATTTCGCTTTCATCGATGGTTTACATGATTCACAAGAAGCACAAAATTTCGCTTTCATCGATGGCTTTGAATCCTTCTATTGCGGTCACATATTCAATTGTGCAGCCTTTTTCTCCAATGTTTTTGTATGTCTCCAATTGGATCGAATATCATATCTAAATATACTAAGCAATTCACATCGATCAAATCACGAAGGATATATAGATTTTATTATGAAGTTAAAAGAAACTTGAGTTTTAGAGAAATCGAGATATTTATGAATATCATGAAGACGACAACATTACATATTTGCATTCTGAAGTTGAGTATGAAGAAATTGCGACTTTATGGGACTTTACGCCATGTTTTTGCAGAACTCGATATCACGATCCAAATAGGATACATTCTTCTCGTTCTTTCATAGCATCTGATGGATAACACTTGAATCAAAGTACCTTTAGGAGTCTAGGAGTGATCAGAGTTGGGCAGATCAAAATTAGAAATTAAAAGAGGTTAGGAGATAACCTCAATTTTTTATGTATAAGTAAAAAGAAAAACTTAAAGTATGGCATGACCTCAAATATTTTTACCTTAATCTTGTAAATAAATAAAATCCCCTAAAAATAATTAAAGTATTACTGTGTTATTGTATAATTAACCTTGTCCTTCCCGACAATCTTCTTAGAACTTTTCCAAGATGATTGCTTTAATATTGCATTGCTGGATTTTTTTAAAAATAATTCATGAAGTTTGGGTTAAGTATGTAAATACTAAATGTGTATGGTAGTCATAATAAATAGTCAAAATAAGTTTGTGGTAGAATATGTAAATAATGATTATTGAGTTGTCAAATTGGTAGTAGGAACAAAGTGTAGGACTATTGTGCAAATATCCTTTTTCTGAAGGACCAAAATGATAATTTATCAATTCAATTTTTTTATAAATAGGTGGTTGGTCCCAGAAAAACATAATGATTTGTAAACGAATTTTATATGCTTCCCTTAAGTTTTCTTACGAATCTTCGTAGATGATCAATTTATGCTTGGTAGTTCAAGACATAGTTCGATAATCGATAATGTCAATTTAAGGTACGCTTCCCTTTAAGATTAATTTAAAATGAACATGATTTATCCTAAATTTTTTGGGTTGGGGAAATTTCTTACATGCGTTACATTCCCAATCCTCTATAAAAAAAATGACATTTGCATAGAAAACACAATGCTCCTCAGTTATCTATATGTTATTGCTTTCAGAATCGTATCAATACCTCTAGGTTGACTAATGATAAAGAGTTGAGAGTAGAATTTGTTAATTAGCGAGCATTACCACCTTCCATCCAATCTCCATTACATCAATATGATGTCAATAAAGTTAGTTTTGCATATAGCTAAGGTCTTGGCATCAACATAATATATATTTTTGTTTTCTTATATAAGTCAATCCTTCTTTTTCCTTTGCTTCCATTCAATCTCTTTTTTAATAAAAAGCTCTGTAGTTTTTTTATTTTTTTTCTTATTATGCTACAAGTGCTTAACCTTTGTTGACTTTTTATTTACTTAAACTCAAACTTGCAGTTCATGAGTTCATTTGGCAAATTTTATCATGAAAATTCAATGCCTTTTTATTAGCTTACAAAATAACAATAAGATAAAAACATCAATTCAAATTCAAAGTCTAATATATTTGTATCTAATCTAAATAACCTAATTAAATTACAAAAGATTACATTATTGATTTTGAAATCAATTTTTAACAACCCCTCTTGATTTAAAATCTTTTTTATTGTTTTTGATGATGCACTTATCGACATCAAACCTTGATGATGTACTCTCTCATCATCGAAACTTTGAAACACTTGTCTCCAAACACCTTTTGATGCACTTTTTGTTGAACATCCAACTCGAACTTTCATTGCATGAGTTATGATTCTCAAATCTTGCATCATAACCACTAACACTTCTCCATGTGCTATCATTATTTCTTTCTTTATTCTCTACGAAAAACATTTGGTGAACCATCTCACAAACCCTTAAAATCGTTTAAGCTCTGATTAACACTCGTTTAAGCTCTGATTAACACTGTTGGCTTTTTAGAGACTGAACTTAAGGCACACTTTATTATGGAACTTCTATGCCTATTTATATGCTCAGTGGAATCTCACCCACATGCAAATCGTATTGGCAGGCTATTTCCATACCCTTATTTGTATCCTACGGGATCGTAAATTGTTCTCTGGTGTAAGAACATAGTATGGGGCTTTTGCCCAATACCAATTGAAATGTTCTTCTCCAAGATGGTTCCATCTTCTTACATCTACGACGCCCTTGGCATCTTTGACTGGTTTGCGCTTGAAAGTTGCCATTGTTGTAGATATTTAGGATTAGAAATGAGATTGTTGCTTTGAGAAAATGATTGTGATTCAAGGATTGCAAGTAATTATTCCTCTTATACAATTCTCCTTTTATAGGAAAAATTCCCTTTCTCTACTATGTGTAGCCCTTACACAACAAGATGAAAAATTGACGATTAGATTCAACCAAGTGTAAACCGCCTTAATGCATTCCATCAAAACTCTAAGTTCATGTAAGTTAAAAAGCACTCAAAGTACAGTCAATAAATAAAATTTAATTTCAAATAATAACTAGGAAAACGATAACATTTTCAACTTAAATAAAAACTGAGTAAAGTACTTGCCACTTTATAAGTGTTAAACTAAGCATCTTATAGTCAGCACTATAAAACATGGTGTATACCTTAGATTGGATTAGCCATTCCAATAAATTTCCTTAGCAAGTTGAATTGCTCATTTGCAAGGGATCTGGTGAAGATATCTACTCTCTATTCCTAAGATGAAACATGCTCAAGCTTGACATCTCCCCTTAGCATATGATCCCTTATGAAGTGATGTTAATATTGATATAATATATCCTGCCATGTTGAACTGAATTCTTAGATAGGTCTATAATGCTCTTGTTTATCACACATAACTTCGAGGCATATAAACTTTATACCATAATCTTCGAGTTGCTGCTTAATTAATAATAGTGTGTTACACAACTTCTTGCTACCATGACTCTGCTTTTTTTAACTTGAGTGCAACAAAAGTCTACTTTTTGTTGTACCCTAAAGACCAAGCATTCTCCAAGAATGGCATCCACCATTGGTGCTTTTTCAATATATCTTATCTCTTCCATAAATAGTATCCATGAATCCTCTAGGAGTAAAGTCTGAGGTATTGGGATATCATAGACCAACATCAAGCGAACCTTCCAAAAATCGAAGAATTCTCTTAACATAGCTAATTGAGCTTCTTTGAAGTTAGCTTGATATCGAGCAAAATAACAGATAAAATATTGAATATCAAACCTAATATCAGTTAACTTAATAAGAGAACCAGTGATACCTTTGTAGAAATTATTGTCTGCAGGTTTACCAGCTTCATCTTTGCTTAGAATAGTATTTGTGACCATTAAAGTTGACATTGGCTTTGATTGTTCCATGTCGAACTTCTTCAAGACTTCCTTGGAATATTTGGATTAACCAAATTAAGATTTCATCATGGTGTTGCTTGATCTGTAGTCAAAGAAAGAAATTCAATTCTCCCATCATTGACATTTCAAATTCGCTATTCATTTACTTGCTGAACTCCTGGAAAAGACCTTCATTTGTTGCTCCAACAATAATATCATCCACATCATTCTTCTTATGCTTGATAAACAGAGTCGTGTCTGCTTTCTCTTTAACATAGCCTTATCTAAGCAAAAATTTAGTTAATCTTTCATACCAAGCACACGACACCTACTTCAATCTATATATGATATGAAAACTTTGGATCTTTAAAACCAAGGGGGTTGGCTCACATAGACTTCTTCTTGAATATATCCATTTAGGAAATCACTCTCGACATCCATTTGAAATAACTTAAAGTTCATGCACGATGCAAAAGCCGAGAGAATCCTAATGGTTTTAAGTTTCGTTACAGGATCATAAGTTTCATCATAATCGATTTGTTCCTGCAGATTGTAGCCTTGGGAAGTAAGTATGGCTTTGTTCTTGACAATATTGCCATCTTCGTCTAACTTGTTCATGAAAATCCATTTGGTTCCAATGGTGGATTTACGTCTAGGTTTGAGAATCAAATCCCATACTTCATTTTGCTTGATCTAGTCAAGCTCTTCTTGCATGGCTATCATCTAGTATTTATCAAATTCAGCTTCTTCAAACTTCTCAGGTTCAATCAATAATATGAACGTTAAATGACTGGTCATTTTGATGAGTTGGCCTCTAGTCATGATAAGATCATGAACATCATCTATAATGTGACCAATTGAATGAGTGCGAGGAGTTATAATCTCTCTAGGAATATTCAGATTTGGTGTGTGAATCTCCTAACTAGTTTATCATTGCCGAGGTTGATCATCTTCATTGAAGTTGATACCTTGAATTTGGTCAGCATCTATCTTGACATTGTTTAGTTCATTTGCTGGTGCTGAGTTTGGAATCTCAAGCACATTGATAACTTCACAAACATCATCATAGTAATGGCATGTCATCAAAATCTACATGCATATATTCTTCCAGAAGTCCAGTTCTCTTCACATAAACTCGGTATGCTCCATTGCTTGCTGAGTAACCCAACAAGATTCCTTCATCTGCCTTTGGGTCAAACTTGGATAGTTTCTCCTTATTATTAAGAATATGACACTTACATCCAAAAGAGTTATAATTTCCAACTTTTGGCTTGCGCCCCTTCCAAAGCTCATAAGGAGTTTTATCCAAAATAGGACGAATTAGGACCAAATTAAGAATATAACATGTTGTGTTAACAAATTCTCCCCAAAAGTACTTAAGAAGGTTGTTGTCACTCATCATCGATCTAGCCATCTCAACAATTATTTTGTTCTTGTACTCAACAACTCCATTTTGATGCGGTGTGTATGGAGCTAATAAATTATGATCAATTCCATGCTTTGAACAAAATTCTTTGAAGAGCATATTTTTAGACTCTCTTCCATGGTTGTTTATAATCTTGATGATTCTCCTTCCTTGTTCAATCATTATCCAGTTGGATAAGGTTGAGAAAAACTTGAAAGTTTCATCTTTGCTACTCAACAAAGTTACCCATGTGAAACAAGTGAAATCATCCACAATTACAAGAGTGAATCTTCTTCCTCCCAAGCTTGCTGGTTGAACTAGGCCAAAGATATCCAAATGCAATAACTCTAGTAGATTCTTTGAAGATTATATCATTCAAAGATTTGAATGGCTTCCATAACTGCTTTCCATATTAATAAAATGAGCATAAATTGTCCTTCACGAAATCAATGAATGGAAGACCATTGACTAGACCTTTCTTCACTAGTTTTGATAGATTTTTCATGTGGATATGGCCTAACCTCATGTACCGTAACCAAGAACTTTCATCCTTAAAAACTGAGCAGATGTTGCTAGTCCTTAGGATAGATCGATCATGTAGACATTGATCCTAGGAGCATAAAGAATGGTTTAATTATCTTGACATCAATAACAGACCATCTTGTTGAGTCAAATGCTACTCTTATGCCTTTATCACATAGTTGAGCGATACTGGTTAAGTTAAACTTGAGGTCTTGAATAAGGGAAATATCTTCGATTGAAGGGCTAATTCAAATAGTGTTTTTTTCAAGGCTAAATGCATCGTTACCCCCCTTAACTTGGCTCTAAAAGTCGGATGCCACCCTCAACTTTCAAAAGGACCAGTTATCCCTCTTAACTTGGCAAAATTGCACTAGTTTGCCCCCTCAATGCCACATGTCAACTTCTGGTTGGAGAGAAAAAAAATCAGAAAAATGACATCTTTGAAAAGACAAACCAACCAGATTTTGACACGTGACGTTGAGGGGGCTAAGTGGTTCACTTTTGACAAATTGAAGGGGATATCTGATCCATTTGCAAGTTAGAGGTGGCATTCGGCTATTAGAGCCAAGTCGAGGGGGGTAATGATGCATTTGGCCTATTTTCAGTGATCTTGCCTTTCTTTTTATCACCAAAGTTGACACTTCCATTCCTCTTCATCTCCAATACGATGAACTGCTTTTCATCACCATTCATATGCCTCGAGCAACCGTAGCGTCATCAACGAATCTCAGGCTCACCTGCAAAACAATTAAGTTTACTTGGGTACCCATAACTTTTGGTTAGGTCCTCCATTGTTGGAGGTGTTTACTTTGCTGTAGTCATACTAGTCATAATAATCATTTTTATGCATACACAAAGAGGTGACATGACTCGCCTTTCCGTAAAATTCGCACACCAATTTTGTTTTAGGCTTGCTCGTTTTCTTCTTTTTGGCAGATTTTTATTGTCAGAAGTATGCAAGTGGTTATTTGGAGCATTTCTGTTGGCTGGAGGAAAAACCCATACTTTTTTCAAAGTTGTTAGCTCAGTAGATAACTCATCTAATCGCTTGGTGAGTAAACTGTCATGTCCTTCGTGAATCTCAGCCTTTTCCAAGAGGTAACGGATGTCAAGAGACATGGAAGCACTAGTGTCATACAGGTCTTCACATCTCTCCACTATCTCTTTGATGCTTTTACCTTACTTTTTAGTCAGCTTAATAACATCATAGAGTATCTCCGCGATCTCATCAAAAGATAAAGGAGGTTGACTTTTTCTTATACTTGGTATAAGACAAATCGTCTTAGACTAGGTATAAGAAAAATAGGTAAAAATATTATAAAAACTTTTTTCAAAACAAAAAATAATAATTTTTTATTGAAAGTACAAATATGAATTTTTTTATGTAAAAGCAAAAATATTTATTTTGTTATATATCCTTGTATATTCCTTAAAGTTATTGTATCGTTTGTTTTTTTTTTCTCAATTTTAAAATTGGAGTCTATTTTACTTTTATATTATACCTTTTTCATAAGCCAAATTTTATTGTCAAATTATGAAAAAACTTTTATGATCAATATACTAGCTTTATACTATAAATTTAAATAGACTAAAGAAGTTATTGAATATTATGCTTGTCAAACAAATTAAATAATATATAAATTTATCTCAAAGCTACGTCAAAATTAAATTAAATAATTTTATTTCGAATTTACCTCAAACTACATTTTTAATACTAATTTCGTAATATTTGAATTGAATTGCATATTTGACATTTTTCTATTGATTGATTTGGTTGTATCTAAAGGTCAGATTGTACACTTAACGATGCCACACCCCACTTGGAGTTCTGACACTGTCACTACTCAGCAACCCCTTTTGCTCTCAAAAGCCGCAACCCTAAATCTCTTTTCTTCTTGCAATCCTTGAAGCCATGTGCTCAATGCGTTCTTTAAGCTTCCATAGGCACATGAGGTTGCACGGGATGGTAGAAACGGTTGGAAGACGGTGGTTATAAGTGAGTCTATTTTAAGGGAGAAGGTGGCTGCTGCTAGTGTAAGGGCGTTCACTTTTGGTTTAGTTTTTCATTCTCGGCTCTGTTTCTAGGTCTCGTGACTTGAGGTGGTTTGGTGGCTTGTGTATTCTTTTCTTTGTTGTTCCTTTAAGCGTTTCAATAGTTGTGTTTACTGTTCTTGCTTGTTGAGAGAATCTGGATAGTTATGGTGTCGTATCTTGAACCTATTGCGCCTTTTTCGTCACCATTAATGAGATTCAACCGAAGTCCCTGCCCGTGGAGTAGTCTTGTTCTTTCGGAACTAGGAAATCAAGTAAACTATGTTCTTTACTTTAATTGCTTTTGATGATATCTGAGTTCTTTACAGTCTATCTGTGAATCTTAAGCAATGTGTGAAAAACCAAAATAACTTATTCCAAACATCTTTCTTCACTTAATTACCATTGCAAGAGCATCTTTAGTAGCTTGTCTATTCCACAAATTGTCTTAACATGTAGGAAGGAATAGACAATCAATTTGAAAATGTATCTTTAGTAACTTGTCTAGCTCATCTTCCCTATATGATGTGGCATCTATGTGTCACCATTAATTGTAGACAATGTCTATTTGATTGTCTAGATATTGATAACCAAATAGACATTGTCTACAACAAATACACTTTAAAATGGAATAACCAATCTACTATACTTATTTTATGAATAAACATTGTCTATTTTTAAGACTATTGCCACATCATTAAAAAGAACTTCTATTCTACATGATACCTAGACTTGGAATCTCTTTCTTTGTCTCATCATTAACCCTTTCCTCTTCCATCACAAGTATTTGGATTAATCCTTGAGCTAGGCTAGTTCTTTGATAGTCAAGCTCGCTTGTGAGTTAATGATCGAAACCACCACTGTATGGACCTCTCCTCGCAATTTCGATGAACTCGTTTATGAGCTCCATGGCCTTGATCTCTGGACCACAATATCAAATCATCAACGAAGGAAAAGAAAACGTATCAAATGTTTATACAGAAAACTAACAAATGATTCATGAAACATCATTAACTGTATAATATATACAATAATTTTTAAGCGAATAGAAATAGAGAAATGGCCCCAAATGGTAAGATATGCAACCTTTCCAGCATCATTTCTGCCGAAAAGATTACTGAAGTTGCAGAAAGCAAAAGCATTACACCCTAATATTTTACCTTATTTGACATTTGAAGAATATCAGGGCTTGAGGCAACTAAAATGCACCCTCTTCCCTGTTAAAGCAAATTAAAAATTGCAACACTGCAACATGTTAAAAAAGGAAAAAATAATACTTCGTAACCATTAAATTTATGTAGTTTTTGATAAAAAAAATGTTGGATGCATCCAAACTACTTGAACTTGTCTTTAAACTTTCATTTATCCTCAGAATTTTTAAAAGTTTCAAATAACCTCATAAACTTGTGAAAAAAGCGCATCAGTTCCCCACTCACCAACCCTTCAATGCCGCTATCAATTTTCAATCAATTTGACTTTTTTGAGTCTAATTTTTCTCTCTCTCCCCGGTCAAACCCGTGCTTAGTTTTTAAAGTGTTATCAAGACTGGCTCATTGTATCAGCCCATTTTAAGTTTGTAACTTTTGTAACGAGTTTGGTTGCATTGCTTTATTCTTTTTTTTTCTTTTGTATATCCAATTATTGCACCCTTTGTAGTCATGGCTACTATGCTAAGTATATCCCTTTCAAAAAATATTGATCAAATGATCTTATATTATATACGAGAAAATCTCCTGTGACTTGAACGTGTGAGTTTAGAATTGCAAAGTCATTATTTGATGAATGTTATTAAATGATATGGATATTATAGGTATAATTATATATATTAGTTTTTAATAGTGTTTTTTGTAGATATAATAACTAAAAATAATAACAATCATTAAAAAAAAATTTCATTATTAATTAATTATAAATAATATATTATTATTATTAAGAATGAATTTTCTTCAATCAAAACGATTACTAATTAAATTGAAAGAAACTTTATTCTTTTTCTTTCACATGTATTCAAGTGTGTGAAATATTAAAAGGAATCCTATTCCTTTTCTTTTCATTCCCTTTACGGAATCTCTTTCCATTTTTTTCCTTTTTTATGTGAACCAAGTACTCCATTACTTAAAATATGAAGATGAAAGAGATAAGATTGTTTTACCTAAGCAGAAAATTATTATCAAGTGCCAAGGTGTTAGTTGCACTTTGAATCAAGACTACACAGTACATAAACACCTCTTGCTTCCTCTTTTAAAAGAAGATTTGACATGCAAATAATTGGACCAACTTCATACTCATTAGTTTTTTTTGTTGCACATCATGTTGACTTGAGTTTTACCCTCGACTGCATTCGGATTCAACCCGGCTCGCGTACCTGACCATGGTGAGTGAAAATACTTATAAATACTATGCATTCACAATGCTCGAACATGATACATTGCTTAAACAATATCAAGTCGTTTACCATTTGGGTCAATCCCATTTGATACCTACATATACATATGTATATATATATTATATATATATATATATATATATATATATATATATATGTGTGTGTGTGTGTGTTTGTGTATATA
>CATIWQ010474712.1:0-23305 GCA_949673415.1 Euphorbia schlechtendalii | reverse complement strand
TGATCAACTTTAGCTTTCACTTGCATACCTTACAACTTTGCTTTGCTTTCTACTTATACTTTCTATTTCAAAGTTTATGATATGTCTATGTGTCATAATGCGTATTTTGTGCTAAGTCTTTTATGTTAATCAAGTTATATGCATTGGCATTAATTTTAAGAGTAGTTTCAGGGTTAACAATATCATGCATAATCATTGGATCTATGATATAACGCTATTTAGTGAGCCAACATTTTTGGAATGGTAACTTGCTAAACTTGGCTATGTGAGAGCGACCCGTACTAAGCAGAGTATTGATGTTGTCCAGGTTTATATAACAGTCTTATCTCGTTTGCGCTAGGTTTAGAAAAGTTATTTCATGTGTTGCTCTACGGTGAATTATTGAACATCTGAGTATGTTAAACCGGTTTGTTAGATTAGTCTAGTGTGTCTTAACATCTTCATTGATCTTAAATGTTTTCTTTGCTATACTTGTCTGTAGTGAAAATCTATTTATTTAGAGTCTCTAATCTATCACATCTATATATGCTCAACATTTCATTCTAATTTTCCTATCCACAACAATCTCTACCATATTTTATTTTCTTTTATTCTTCCCTAGTTTATCTTTAGACCTGGTTCCTTCCCTGTGGGTTCGATATCTTTTAAAACTACATCGCAACTGTATACATGTAGTTATCATCATTTTTCTATGTGATAAGAGGTATTGACAACACCTACATTCATTTGTGAATAAGTTTTTGGCACAGTTATTAGCCAATAGTTTACGAGATTTTTGAACCATTATTGATTAAACTTATCAGTAGAAAAGTGGCAAACAATCCCCAGTAACTGTGCTAAATACTTGTTCGCTTTGAAGTATAGGTGTTGTCAATGCCACTTATCAAATAGAAAAATGATGATAACTGCAAGTATATAGTTGTGATGTAGTTTTAAAAGATATCGATCCCATAGGGAAGGAACCAGCTCTAAAGATCAACAAGAGAAATGGAACAAAAGAAAATAAAATAAATGATTTTATTTTAGTTGGCTAGGAGGGGATATGATGGTGGATAAATGTATATAGATCAGAGTAGAAGAAATCATCATAGATTATTCCTACGAACAAGTATAGCAAAGAAAACATGCAAAATCAACAAAGATATTACGTACACTAGACTAATTTATAAAATTTGGTTCTAGATATTCAGATATTAAATTATTCACTACAAAGCAACACATGAGATGACTTTTCTAAATCTAGTGCAAACGAATTAAGATGATTATATAAACCCGGATAACAATACTACTATGACAAATACCCAAGATTTACAAGGAGGCAATGGAAGGCTTAGAGTTTGACAAATGGTTTACAGCCATGAAGTCAGAGATGGACGCCATGTATGAAAATAAAGTCTGGAACTTGGTTGATGCTCTAAGTGGGATTAAGCCCATAAGATGCAAGTTGGTTTTCTAGAAGAAAATTGACATGGTCGGTAATTTGATTACTTTTAAAGCAAGGATAGTTGCAAAAGGTCATAGTTAAAAGGAAGGCATTGACTATAATGAAACATTTTCACTAGTGGCCATGTTAAAGTCTATTAGAATGCTCCTTGCCATTGTTGCTCATAACGATTATGAGATATATCAAATGGATGTAAAAACAACATTCCTTAATGAGAACCTTGACTGAAATGTATACATGATACAACCTAAAGGTTTTACATCCTAAGATGGCTTAGTGATATGAAAATTGCATAGGTCCATTTATGGACTTAAGCAAGCATCAAGGAGTTGGAATATTAGTTTTGACGAGATAATCCAAGAATTTGGTTTTGTATTAAACGTTAATGAGCCCCGTGTATATAAGAAGGCTAATGGGAGTGTGATTTGCTTTCCTTATATTACATGTCAATGAAATATTGTGTAATAGGAAATGATGTTCCTTTTCTTCAGATAGTAAAGTCATGGTTGTCAAAGAAGTTCTCCATAAAAGACCTTGGAGAGGTAGCTTTTAAACTAGGTATAAAGATCTACCGTGATAGATATAGAAGGTTACTAGGTCTTTCTCAAAGTACATACATAGAGAAGGTTTGGGCTAGAGTTAACCTTGAGAAGTCAAGAAAGGGTTATCTCTCAATGTCTCATGGGATTAACCTTTTTAAATATGAGTGTCTGAGAACACAAGAGGAGAGAATGTGAATGAATGGAATACCCTATGCTTCAGTGATAGGATCTATCATGTATGCTATGGTATGCACTTGGCCTGATGTCTCACATGCATTGAGAATCACAAGCAGATTCCAATTTGATCCAGGTGATAACCATTGGATGGTTGCTAAAACTATCCTTAGTACTTGTGAAGGACTAAGAATATGTTTTTTATTTATGGAGAAAGTGATCTCTCTATGAAGGGATACACTAACTTGAGTTTTCAATCTGATAGGGATGATTACAAGTCCCAGTCAAGTTATGGGTTTATGTTAAATGGAGTGGCCGTTGTTTGGAAAAGTTTCAAACAAGATACGACTGCTAATTCAACCACTGAATTTGAGTATGTAGATTCTTCAAAAGCAGCTAAGTAAGCTATCAAGCTTAAGGGATTTATTGGTGATCTCGGTGTTGTGTCTAGCATTTTAAATCTAATAGTGCTCTATTGCGATAACAATGCGGTTATTGCTCTAGCAAAGGAACCACGGTCTCATTAGAGAAATAAACATGTACTCAAAAAGTAACACCTCAATCAGGAGATAGTAGCTAGAAATGATATAAGCTTAGAATACATCCCTATGGATCAAAATCTAGCAAATGGGTTAACGAAGCCATTGACTCAAGTTAAGTATAACCAACATGTTAACGAGTATGGGATGAAGCACATGGGTAATTGGCTCTAGTGCAAGTGGAAGATTATTAGACATGATGTAAAACCTAGAGGAAATTAAGGTGATATATCTTTATTAGTTATAATGTAAAACCAGTTTTAGATTATTCTTATCAATAATAAAGGCATCTTTGTTGTTTATCGATGATTATCTAAATTATGTATCTCGTTGTTATCATATATATATATGCTATTATATATGTGCTCATTGATAAGACAAAGTCCATGAATACTTCATAGCATGAAAATGCGAAAACATAGTGGGAGCTATGTGGTGTGAGAACTGCATAAATGTGTTTCTATGAATAGCCTAAATATCCTTAGTCATAGTTTCATTGAGACTGGACATCAATGAAGCGGACAGACTAGCATGTGTAGGTTTACTCCTTGGATTAGATCCAAGCAACCGATCTCAAGAGATGAAGGTGGTACCTTGAGTTAACACATGAATGTGTTTAGGCAATACATTGAAGATCGCTATAAGATAAACACTTGGAAATAACTATAAATATGTGTTGGTGTCATGTCTAATTATTGTAGTAGTACAAGTATCCTCAAACCTGAGATACTAGTTACCTTGTGTGGGAGTTGCTATACTTTGGGTTATACTTACTCATACCCTGGTGATCAGGATGATACTGGTGATTACAGGTATTGTGATGATCACTCATTGGTAAGCCGAGTAGATAACATGGGATCCATCTCTCCTGATATAGTGATATAATGGGAGTTATACCTTAAGGCCTCTTGTTGAAGTGACACACTCATAAACTTCTCATCAGAGTATAAGATTGATAGAACGGGTTTCTAGTCAATCTTGATACATTATGGCGAGTGATGTTCTTCGTGAACAAGTCTAACTCTAGGATAACTATGGCTATCACATGAGCTAACACTTAATCTGAGCTTAGTAAACTGGGTGGTGTTTAACTTGATGGAATGAGTGTATTATATTGGTTATTATTGTAGAACCGGATCAAGTCACAAGCATGTTACTTTCCAAGTATCGAGGGATCATACGCTTTTTCTAGAAAGCTCATTTAATCATCTAGAGTTATCGGGTTCCATATCTTTTTAGGACACTGAGCCTAAAGGTTCTTGGATGGGAAGCTAAGTTTAGGTTAACCTCTAGCGGCTCTATACATCGGGGTCCTATGAGGTCACACACTTTGGATCTCTACTAGACTAAGTAAATAACTTATAGACGGGGTCTATACCAAGAAAAAAAGGAGAGTCAAAATCAATTTAGAAGCGCAATATTTTTGTTGGAATAATGTGTCGAAAAGAAAGGGGAAAATTGAACTAGTATGCCGCAAGTGGACCTTGTGAGAAATCTCGCAAGAGTTTGCAAGACAAGCTTATAAGTGCTTGCGGGCTTGTGGGTTAGTAAGCACTACTTAGAAGAGCTTGCGAGAAAGCTAGCAAGTAGGCCTCCCAAGAGTTGCCATTACTTGCGGAGGCCCGTGAGGCTTCCCGCAAGTGCGCTTGTGAAAAATCTCACAAGCCCATGCTACAATGGGCTTGCAAGGTTTCTCGCAAGGCTCGTGCAGCCAAGGCAAGCCCATGCGAGGGGATTGCCTTAAGCGGCAAGTTGCTTCGCAAGAATCTCACAAAGCAGCCTACACGATCTCGCAAGAGCCCGCATTGGATTGGTGTACATAACCTTCTCCTCCCCCCTTTCAAAATCACTTCAACTCAGCCTTTCCATTTGAGTTTTGACATCTTTCTTTGCAAGCTTTTGCGAGATCCTCCACGAGTTTCTCCACTTTTGCGAAAATTCTTTTGAAGGCCTATTCATATTTTGGAAAGAGCCTTCTAAGTTATATTTTCGGGTTAGTCTACGAGTGGTCTAGCAGCTGCTTGTTAACTAATGAGTTCTTCCTCTACAGGAAGTTATGGTTGGTCCATGTGGATCAATCATAGAGGTTGTCATGGTTTGGAGGCTAGTGCTAACAGAGTGTTATCCAATTATTCCAAGGAGCACCACACCTAAACGACACACATCAATTGGTAATTCTCTTAACTTAGATACTAGGTTTCTTTTATTAAGTTTTATAAACCTATTAGCATCTATGGAACGTTTCAACTTAGATTATATCAATCATGGCATGCTTAAGAGTTCCTTTAGGGTTAATTTTATGTTTTGAAATTCCACACTGTAAGTTCGTACGTTTAATAATTGCCTTAATTAACCATCAATGGTATTAGAGCCTGCATTATGCTATACATGATTGATGATAATATGTTGAAATGATATTTTCTATGAATTGATTAAAGTATGATATGCATGACTTAGGTTTCAATTACTGTTATAGAAAATGATGTGATAACTAGATTAAGGTTTTGCTCAAACCTAGTCTAGGTGATTATCATATAAATTTAGATTGTTTTGTCACACATGCAAATGCTTTAAATTGAGGGTCATCTATTACTTCACTTGATTAAAAGAACGAAATCTTTAAATCATAATTATTTGTGATACAATGAATCGATGTGCCTGTGGTTATTTTGGTAAGGATTGGACTTGGCTACTCATTTACTTTAAGGGGGCGTCTCTAGCTGGAAATCTCCATCGGTATTAGGTTTAAGCGTACCTAAGAGACTTTTATAACTTAGTTGATTTCTAGTATGGGAAATGGATTCCGCATATGATTTTACAACCATGGTTTAAGTTGTTAAATTAAAACTTATAGACATAGGTGCAATAACTTAAACATGAACCTTGTTTTTTACGTGCTATGTGGAGTCTTGGCATAATGGGATGATCATGATGTACCAGTCTTGAGCATGTTCCCTTAGATTAATAATTCCAAATAGTCCGTAATTATTATTATCATAATCATATCCATCGTATAAGACCTAGACTAGAACGAGACCAGCTACACCAATAAAATCCATACAACAATATTAAGGCGGTAAATTATCTTCCAATCATAAGTCGTGATAAGAACCTTATTGACGGATGTAAGGACATGTGCAGCATGCTTTCCCTTAACATGTGTTTGTTCATAAGACTAGATGGGGTTAATTCCTTAACCAAAATGGATTAATGCAGTGGTGTTAATGCCAGATTGGAGACATATTTGAGGAGTCGTACAATTAGGTATGCATGTCTCGAGAAACAGAACTCAAATGGACTAGCAATTGCATGGAATGCAAATGGACGGGTTTCAACCATGGTTGTTTATTATGGCTTGACTTGCTATAGCGGGGGTCATAATGAATGGGCTATGGATGCTACCTACTAAGGAAAATTGGTAGGACCAGATTTCTAGAATTCAATAGAAGGGGCTATTTGAATGTTGATAAAAATAGTAGAAAATATGTATTTAATTAAAGACCATATAATATATGCATGTACATATACTAATGTCTAAACAATTTCTATCTTATATCTAGGTTGAACAATGAATCCAAACATAATTCTTCATCTGATACTTGACAATAAGTTGACAAGGATCAATTTTGATGACTGGTTTTAAGCTCTTAGAAAGGAGATGGTAGCCAGAAAAGATGTAAATTTAGAATACATCCCGACGAATCAAAATCTAGTGTATAGGCTAACCAAGCCATTGACTCAGGTTAAACATAACCAGCATGTTAATGAGTATGGCATGAAGCACATAGGTAATTGGCTCTACTGCAAGTGGGAGATTGTTAGACATGATGTGTACCCTAGAGGCAATTAGGATGATATATCTTTATTAGCTATAATGTACAAATGATTTCTTTGTTACTTATCAGTGCTTTTAATTAATTCATGTATCTCGCTGGTATCATACATGTATAGTATTAAATATGTATCTGAGCATTGATGAGACAAAGTCTGCGACTACTTCATAGCGTAAAAGTGTGAGGACATAGTTGGAGTTATGTGGTGTGAAAACTGCAAATAAGTGTTACTATGAATAGTCTAAATATTCATAGTCATAGTTTCATTGAGACTGGACATCAATGGAATAGACAGACTAGCATGTGTAGGCTTACTCCTTGGATTAGATCCAAGCAGCCGATCTCACGAGCTAAAGGTGGTACCTTGAGTTAACACATGAATGTATTCGGGTAATATATTGGAGACCGCTATAAGACAGACACTCGGAAATAACTATATCCATGTGTTGGTGTCATGTCTTATTACAGTAGCAGTACAAGTATCCTCAAACTTGAGATACTGGTTACCTTATATAGGAGTTGCTATACTTTGGGTCATACTTATTCATACCCAGGCGATCAGGATGATATGGGTGATTACGGGTATAGTGATGACCACATGTTGGTAAGCTGAGTAGTCAAGATGGGATCCATCACTCATAATATAGTGATATAGTGGGAGATGTACCTTAGGGCCCCCTTTTGAAGTAACACACTCATAAACCTCTAATCAGAGTATAAGACTGATAGAACGAGTTTTTAGTCAATCTTGATACATAATAGCCAAGTGGTGTTCTTCGTGAACAAGTCTAATTCCAGGTAGCTACGACTATTACATGAGTTGATAATTAATCCGAGCTCAATAAACTAGATGGTACTTAACTTGATGGAAGGAGTGTATTGTATTAGTTGCTACTGCAGAATCAAATCAAGTCACAAGCAGGTGACATTCCAAGTATCGTGGGATCATACATCTTCGCTAGAAAGCCCATTTGATCATCTGGAGCTATAGAGTTCCATATCGGTATAGAACACTGAGCCTAAAGATTTCCCGATGGGAAGCCAAGTTTTGGTTAACTTCTAGCGGCTTAATACTTTGGAATCGTATGAGGTCACACACTTTGGGTCTTTATCAGACTAAGTAAAGAACCTATAGACTGGGTCTATACCGAGAATATCTGGTTATCGAATTCGTTAGAAGAATTATTATTTAGTTGGACCTAATTAATAATTAAAGGGAATAAAGAGAAAATAGGAAAAAATAGCACGGAGCTGAGTAAGGGACTTTTCTTGTTGTGAGTAGGCCCCAAACGAATACAGGATGTTTAGAGTGGGGCTTGCGCAGCTGCCTCACAAGCTTAAAAACTCGCGAGCCACTAGCAGACGGGGCAAGCTTGCACGCTAGTGGGTTGCAAGCTAGCAAGTGTTGCCTGTGGCAACTGCAGCCCGCTAGTGCGGTGCTTGGGCAACCCTCAAGGGCTTGCCTTGTGATGGATCCGTGGGTTAAGCCGCGGGTCCAAGTGATTCGCGCGGCTAACCTACTAATTGGGATGGGAATATTCCCATCCCACTTGGTTTTTGAGGGGGAGTCAAACACTCCCCCTTTTTCCCTATATATAGGCCTCCAACTCCTCTTTATTCCATACTTCAGCTCAACTTTTCTCTCTAAGTTTGACATCTCTTTCTTCGTTCGTTGTACAAGATCCTTCACGAGTTTCTCCAAACAATGAAGAATTCTTTTGAAGGCTCTTTCTAATTAAAGTGAGCCTTCTCAGTTTAATTTTCGGGTTGGTCTTCGAGCGGTCTAGCAGCTGCTGTCTACTAACGGTATCTACCTCAACAAGGTTATGGTCGGTAAAGATCCGTGTGGATCAATCGTAGAGGCCATCTTAGTTTGGAGGCTCATGCTAATGAAGTTCTACCGAATTGCTCTAAGGGAACACCACAACCAAAGAAAGAGAAAGCACACATCAACTGGTAATGTTCTAAACTTAGATGCTACAAAAGACCTAATTAAAATCTACCTAAGGTTATGTTTTACGAGGAGAGCTCGCCATCATCATTGAATGTGCGAGCTGGTACAAAATCCCGTGCTCACAATACTGAAATAAAAAAATAATTAGTCCATGGTAAAAGGTGTCAGCACGGAATGTTGGCATGTTCTTGTTAGAGCTCAAGAGAAAATGATTGTTTTTGTCATATTTCAAAAATAGCCGCACAAATCGGCAATGTTAGAATTTCAAGCATAGCAAAGAAAGCCACGTACCATCTCGCGCTCTCTCTTGAGAGAAAATCAAATCGAAGATTAAAACTTGGCGATATATTCATAAATGGTTTAATCTTGCACTATATTTTACAAACTCCTTGTCTCACAACAGATTCCAATCTATCTCACAACATGAATAATTTGAAGACTAGAAGAGAAGATAAATTGAAGAATCAAAAGGATAAGTTTGCAATGTTTACCTTAAATCTTTGCCTATAAAAGGAACTTGAAGGTTGCAGTTCAAACTTGGTGAATATGCCTGGAAGGTACTCACTGTGATTACCCATTGTGAAAGGCTTCTCCGCTTGTTTGAAGGAGTTACACTAGTGGATTAATTCTTAGGAAATGTATCTGGGGATTGGAGGTAGGCAAAGTCTGAACTATTATAAATCAAGGTGTAAAATTTCTTTAGTCAACTTTTACTTTCACTCAGCACAAATCACTCAACATTATTATCTTGATATATATTTGTTTGTTTGTCTAAGTGCTCTATATTCTCTTATTCATTTACTCCACTTTTATATTGTGCTGCTGAGTAAGTTTTACTCAGCTTTTGTTTGGCGAAACTGAGTAAAGCTTGAGCTGTCCAATTTAGCATATTTGTGCAAATAAATTGTCTATCTTTCTCGCATCCATTGCTAAATCATTGTGCAAAGTTTAAAAAAGTTGAATCATATTTGAAAGATTATTTTAATTAAGAAACGATCATTCACCCCCTTTGACGGGTTATTTCAAGTCAACAGGACCAACAATCTCTTGGAATGATATGAAAAGTTGTATGGAAGACTTTGAAACTTGCGTAATGAATTGTAAAATTGGTTTGTATGTCGTCTTCAAATCTTTCATTTGGTCTTGATATGCTTTTATACTTCTTATAGGAACTAGCTGTTGCAAAAGAAATGTTGGAGTTGAAAACTAGTCGTTGAAGAAAAATGCTCGAGTATCTCCCATTTCCCCTCCATTTCTCAGATATGCAACTAGCTGTCATTGAAAAATTCTCTAGTAACTCTCATTCTGGACTATCCATTGGAAGAGCTAGTTGTTACATTGATGGGTTGGAGAAACTCTTATTTTCTTCTTTTTTGTTACAAATACCTTACTCTTATATGATGTAGCTTCTTACATTATCCTTTAACAAATCAATAAATTAAAGTACAACCAATATTTTGAGAAATATATTTATTTACACATTTTTTGTAATAATTTAGCACAATTATCATCATTAAAACTCGTGCGCTCAAAATTCAACAAGACTAAAATTAATGAAAATAAATTAAATTGTATATATTTTAATGGATTTTACCAAGTGTTAGAATTCATTTAAAAATGAATTTTATTTTCAAATGAATTCCATATCTTAAGTTAGTTTGTTCCAAACAATGCCTAAACAAATCAATATACGAAATGCAACCCTATAATAAATAATATTTTCTTATTATAAAACAAATATAATGGAGTAACAAAATGCAACTCAATGAAAATGAAACAATTAAACAAATGTCTCTTATTATATTATTCTGCATTAGAAAAAAGAATTAGAGTCTTGTATACCATGTAGTTTATTTTTATCTGTTATAAATGTATATATTTTGTCTTCCACATGTTTGGCGTGAATTTCGAGCAAGACGATTATCATTTCACATTAATTTCTAATAATTCATGCAAGCCACATATAATTTTTCTTTTGAAAAAATTTGTATTTCATCCATTTTCAATGGAAGTTATAAATTTTTATTTTAGTTTCTTTATTTATTAATTTAAAATATTAATGTAACTTTCAATATTTTTTGTTTATTAATTCTTTTATTAATTAAGAAAGAAATTAATTATAAAAAATTACAAATTAACAAAAAAAAACACAATTTTTATTACAAAGTAAAAAACATATTGATCATTTTAATGATAAAATAAATATTTATTATTTTGATGAAAAATACCAAAATACATTTAAAAAAAATGGAATTAAATTTTTATTAATTCGTAGATTAACCCACAACCACCCATCATTAAGAATACAAGCGACATACTAACTAAATAGAAACATAAATTCAGCCGTGATAAATGTGTTGAATTCTAGATAATAATTGGATCGACATCAATGCATATATTTTTATGACGTGTATCCCCTCCCATACTTCAAGTCATATGATGGAAACTCATTGTGCTCCACTTTTAATAAAGGAAAACTATCAAATGATTCACCCCAAGTTTTACGCTAACATATTACCAAAATTAATTTTCATTTTTGTCATATACGCCAATAGTTCAAATTTGCTCTAGCCCTTAATCATTTTGCTAATTCTATATTACGTTTCAATTTCACTCAAAAAGATTATTTCAAGTCACATGTTCATATAAGTGAATAGGTCAATTTCGCTAGAACCCCTAATTATTTTGTTAAATTTTATATTACGTTCAGGTCTGACCTTACAATTGAGGCCAATTAAGCAATTGCTTAGGGTCCCAAAATGTAAGAGACCGCAAAATATTTATTTTTATTAATTATGTATTATACCCATGGTTTTCAGAACTGGACCGGTCATCACAAATACTAATTTTTATAATAATTTGATATCAAACAAATAATATAAGTTTCACTATTTCAATAAATAATAATATTTTTAATATTAATACTTCATATACAAAGTTTATTCTTCAAATAAAAAAATACAGCATAATAATTACTAAGAGCCCTTATACCAAGTTCTATTGAGTTAGAACTTAGAGAAAGTGGTCAAAGAAACACTAAACCTCAAGCGCTTGCTTACTTTTCCAACATTACTCCAATTTGCTTAAGTGAAGAATTAAACCTTAAGCTTGCTTAAAAAATCCCAAATGTCCCAAGTTCATGGATTTTCCATGAACTTACACTCTCTAATCCTAGAATTGTAAGTGACTATAAGTTTAAAACCTTAACTTAGTTTCCAAAATGTTCAAGAACACTCAAAAACACTCAAGAACACCTTAAACTCAAATTTCATACTTTAAACTCTTTCTCTTGCTTTCTTGCACGAAAATGAGCTCCACTTTCTCCAACATTCAACCCTCTTCTTAAAGAGCTCCATTCAATCCAAAGTCAACTCTTCTCTAGCTTAGGCCATGCTTTAGCTTTTTACTTTTTTACTTTAATCACTTGATCCCATGTGAAGGAGTGTGTGAGAGATCCTAGGTAAGATATCTAAGATTGTTTTTTAGAGAAACTTTCCGAGCACGTGGGGGGCGTGGGCTTTAGGACTGAAATTTTCAGAAAGTGCAATTTTGGTTCTGCTACTATTGCGATATCAGTAATGACATTAGCCATGTCTTTAACGATATCATCCATGTCATTAACAACATGGCCATGTCGTTAACAACATGGCTCTCCAGGCTGGGCTTTTTTGAGTTAAAATGGATTTTAAGGAAGGGTTAAGGCCCAAAGAAACAAAGTAGATTTTCTCCAGAGATTTTCAGACCTTGTAAAATGTGAAAAGCTAACAAGAAAAAAATGACAGCTTCATCATCAAACTCGTGAGTCGGGAGCGAAATCCCATGCTCACAGGTTACCCCTCATGGGATAATTGCTGATATGAGATCAATATGGTCCCATGATTGAAAGAGAATCAATGTTTAGAGATGATACCTGAACGGTTACCGTTGGCACTACTTGAGGTGGAAACTTCATGATGACTGGAAGCTTTCATCTTGGCACGACGTTGTCGAGAACTAGCCTCTTCGTGCCCCTTGTGAACTGCCATTCGGCAATGGTTGCCCCTTGAAAATTGACCTCTGGCTTGTTGCTACCATTGGAACCGTTGGGGGAAGGACAATAGCCTTGTGCTCCTACTCTTTCGGTTGGAAATCTCGTGTGTAGACTGTAGAAAGTCCATCGACTGCAAAAGGTCGGGAATGGGATGTGGATTGTTGAAAATCCATTGATTGTAAAAAGTTAAAAGAAGGTGTAGACTATAGAAATTCCATCGACTGTAAAAAGTTAAAAGAGGGTATGGACTATAGCAAGTCCATTAACTGAACAAAGTCTGGAAAAGGTACGAACTGTAGAAAGTCTGTTGACTGCTAAAAGTCAGGAGAAGTGTGGACTTTAGAAAGTTTGTTGACTGTAAAAAGTAAAAAAAAGTGTGGACTGTAGAAAGTCAGAAAAGGTTTGGACTGTTGAAAGTCATTGACTGTAAAAAGTCGGAAAAGATTTGGACTGTAGAAAGTCCGTTGATAGAAAAAAATCTGGAAAAGGTATGAATGTGGAAAGTTCGTTAACTGCAAAAAGTTAGGAGAAGTGCGGACTGTAGAAAGTGCACTAACTATAAAAAGTCGAAAAAGAGTGGACTGTAGAAAATCAGAAAAGGTTTGGACGGTAGAAAGTTCGTTGACTGTAAAAAGTTAGAAAAGGTTTGGACTGTAGAAAGACCATTGACAGTAAAAAGTCAAAAAAGAAAGCAGACTATAGAGATTCAATTGATTGTAAAAAGTTAAAATAAGGTATAGATTGTAGAAAGTTCATTGACTATAAAAAGTGGAAAAGATTTGGGCTCTAGAAAGCATTTTGACTGTAAAAAGTCGGAAAAGGTTGGGACTGTAGAAAGTCCATCGATTGTAGAAAGTCGAAAAAAGTTAACAAGATTCATGAGAAAATACAAGTCATGAATGCATGTTTTAATTCCTTGGTTGAAATTGCTGAAAGCAAAAATTTTTACCCCTTCAATCAAGAATTAAAATATGCATGTGAATTAATTTCCTTGGGTCACATGACCGAGTTTGAAAATATCCCGTGAGGCCTTGGAAGCCAATCAAATGCCCCCCGAGTCTTTTTTTAAGGTTGTGATATGTTATAAATGAATTGGGACGAATTAAAATGAAAGTAAGCTAAACAAAAAAAAAATTGGGCTGGGCTGAAAGCCCATGTTGTTAGCGACATGGGGTAATGTCGTTAATGACATCATGATACCAGGTTAAAAAAATAAAACCTAACTTTTTCCCCATTTTCCCATTCATCCAAAAACAACCACTTTCTCCCCTATTTCTACAAATCTCTTCTCGCTAATCTCACGAAAATGTTGTGCGAAATCAAGTCTTGTAACCCAAAGTTCATTCCTTCCCCATCTCTTCCCACTCTTCCCAACATTCACAGGTTTAGAGTGTGTTCCATGGTGAAGGGGTATTGCTTTGACAAAACGGACTATTTCCTTTGGGTTTTCGCACAACTCCCCTATCAATACTTTATGCTCGAGGCATTCAGGACATGCCTCCATCATCCAGGTAACCCAAAAAGACCTTGAATTCAAGTTTTTTTTTCATTTTTCTTTGGAAACCTAATTTCTATTCAAAATGAAATGTAAATGATTTTAGGCAAAATTGATGCATTATTAGTTATTATTTAGTGATTCTGAGTAGTTTAATTTGATTTGGAACCCAAATGTGGGAGATTTATATGCAAAAATTTGGATTTTAGGAGTAAGAATCGTGATAGAAACTACTTCTGTTTCTGTCACTGCAATTTCATTAATGGCATTGCTCATGCTGTTAACTGCATTACCAAAGTAGAAACAAAAACAATTTCAGCTTTGACAAAAGCTGCTTCCAAGCGCAATCTTTAGGACTATTTGCGAACCTTAACACTACTTAAGTTTTTTTAGACTTGTAGGATGAATGTTTTTATTTAAAATGTGTGATTATGATGCGAAAAAGGATACAGAATCGTGCATCAGCTTTGTGATTAATCTTAGTAGTTAGTTTATTTATTTTTACAGCCGTAGACTTATACAAATTTTGCCGGCTTAGGGACTATAGGGAGATGGTGGAACCACACAGCTGGGTGCTGGTTAATCAAGACAGTAATTGAACATGCAAAAGTTGCAAGGTAGAATTTCAAAATTTAAAATTAACCTAAGAATCTCCTAAAATTAACCTAAGAATCTCCTAAGCATGCCATGACTGATACAATCTAAGTTAAAACGTTCCATAGATGCTTTTAGGTTTATAAAGCTTACTCCGCAAAGTGAAAATTTCCCTTACTCTGCTCTATGCATTTTCCCTATTTTCTCTTTATTCCGTTTAATTATTAATTCTGTCTAACCAATAATTATTCTTCCAATGAATTTAACAAACATATATTCTTGGCATTGACTAAGTCTATAGGTTCTTTACTTAGTCAGATAAAGACCCAAATTGTGTGACCTCATAGGATCCCAAAGTATTGAGCCGCTAGAGGTTAACCTAAACTTGGCTTCCCATTAAAGAATATTTAGGCTCAGTGTTCCAGACCGATATGGAACCCGATAGCTCTAAACAATCAAAAGGGCTTTATAGAAAAGGCATATGATCCCTAAATACTTGGAATTTCACGTGCTTGTGACTTGATTTGGTTTTGCAATAGTAACCAATACATTACACTCCTTCCATAAGGTTAAGTACCATCTAGTTTATTGAGCTCGGATTAAGTGTCAGCTCATGTAATAGCCATAGCTATCCTAGAATTAGACTTGTTCACGAAGAACACCACTCAACCATTATATATCAAGATTGACTAGAAACTTGTTATATCAATCTTATACTTTGATAAGAGGTTTATGAGTGTATTACTTCTAAAAGGGGCCCTAAAGTACATCTCCCACTATATCACTATATCAGGAGCGATGGATCCCATCTTGACTACTTGGCTTACCAACATGTGATCACCATTATACCCGTAATCACCCGTGTCATCCGGATAGCCATGGTATGAATAAGTATAACAAGTTCTACACAAGGTAACCAGTATCTTAGGTCTGAGGATACTTGTACTGCTACTGTAATAAGATATGACACCAACACATGGATATAGTTATTTCCAGTGTGTGTCCTATAGTGATCTCCAATGTATTACTTGAATACATTCATGTGTTAACTCAAGATACCAAATTGAGCTCATGAGATCGGTTGCTTAGATCTAATCCAAGGAGTAATCCCACACGTGCTAGTCTGTCCGTTCCATTGACATCTAGTCTCCATGAAACTAGGACTAGGGATATTTATGCTGGTTAATCAAGATAATAATTGAACATGCAAATGTTTCAAGGAGGAATTTCAAAACTTAGAATTAACCTAAGGATCTCCTAAGTAGGCCATGGCTAATATAATCTAAATTTAAAACATTCCATAGATGCTTTTAGGTTTATAAAGCTTATAAAAGAAACCTAGCATCTAAGTTTAGAACATTACCAGTTGGTGTATGCATTCTCTTTCTTTGGTTTCGGTTTTCCTTTAGAGAAATTCGGCAGAACTTCATTGGCATGAGCCTCCAAACTAGGATGGCCTCTTTGATTGATACACACAGATCTTCAGGGACCAAAACATCGTTGAGGTAGAAACCATTAATAGATAGTAGCTACTAGACCGTTGGAAGACCAACCCAAAAATAAACTGAGAAGGCTCACTTTAATTAGAAAGAGCCTTTAATAGAATTCTTCGTTGTTTGAAGAAACTCGTGAAGGATCTCGCATAATGAACAAAAAAATAGATGTCAAACTCAGAGAGAAAATATGAGCTGAAGTATTGAATAAACAGGAATTGGAGGCTTATATATAGGGAAAAAAGAGGACTGTTAGTCTCCCCCTAAAACACTATGTGGGATGTGAATATTCCCATCCCACAATCGGGTTAGCCACGCAGGTCATTAGGACCCGTGGGCCAACCCGCGGCTCTAAACCAGAAGGTAAGCCCTAATGGGCTTACCTTGTACCGCAAGCTTGGATTGCAAGGAGCCCATGAGTTGTGCGCAAGCGTGCTTGTACGGAAGGCTCGTACAAGTGTTGCCTTGGGCATCCCTTGCATGCTTGCATCTCGTTAGCGTGTGCGGGCTTTCCCCGCCCGCTAACGGCCCGCGAGCTTTTCAGCTCGCAGGGTAGCTATGCAAGCCCCACTCCGACCATCCCGTGTTCATTTGGGCCACACTCATTACAGGAACAATTCCCTTGCTCTGCTCCTTGCATTTTTCCCTATTTTTTCTTTATTCTGTTTAATTATTAATTCGTTCTAACCAATTAATAATTCTTCCAATGAATTCAATAAACAGATATTCTCGGCATAGACCCAGTCTATAGGTTCTTTACTTAGTCCGATAAAGACCCAAAGCGTGTGACCTTATAAGAAAGTATTGAGCCACTAGAGGTTAACCTAAACTTGGCTTCCCATCCGAGAACCTTTAGGATTAGTATTCTAGACCGATATGGAACCCGATAGCACTAGATGATCAAATGGGTTTTCTAGTAAAGACATATGATTCCCCAATACTTGGAACGTTACGCGCTTGTGACTTGATCCGGTTCTGCAGTAGTAACCAATACAATACACTCCTTACATCAGGATAAGTACCATTAAATTTATTAAGCTCGGATTAAGTGTCAGCTCATGTAATAGTGTTAGCTAGCTTGGAATTAGACTTGTTCACGAAGAACACGAATCGGTCATTATGTATCTAGATTGACTAGAAACCTGTTATATTAATCTTATACTTTTATAAGAGGTTTATGAGTGTGTTACTTCTAAAAGGGGCCCTAAGGTACATCTCCCACTATATCATTATATTAGGAGCGATGGATCCCATCTTGACTAATCGGCTTACTAACATGTGATCATCACTATACCTGTAATCACCCATGTTATCCTGATAGCCAGGGTATGAATAAGTATGACCCAAAGTATAACAACTCCTACACAAGGTAATCAGTATATCAAGTCCGAGGATACTTGTACTGCTACTGCAATAAGACATGACACCAACACATGGATGAAGTTATTTTCGAGTGTCTCTCTTATAGTGGTCTCCAATGTATTCATCGAATACATTCGTGTGTTAACTCAAGGTACCACCTTCAACTCATGAGATTGGTTGCTTGGATTTAATCCAAGGAGTAAGCCTACACATGCTAGTCTGTCCATTCCATTGATGTCTAGTCTCAATGAAACTATGACTAGGGATATTTAGACTATTCATAGTAACACGTATGTGGAGTTCTCACACCACGTAGCTCCCACTATGTCCTCACACTTTTACGCTATGAAGTAGCCACAAACTTTATCTCATCAATGCGCATATACATATTTAATACTATATATATGATACCAGTGAGATACATAAATTAATTAAAAGCATTGATAAGCAACAAAGATGCCTTAATTAATAATAACAATTCGAAACTGTTTGTACATTATAACCAATAAAGATATACACCCTAATTGCCTCTAAGGTATACATCATGTCTAACAATCTCCCACTTACACTAGAGCCAATTGCTGATGTGTCTCATGTCATACTCCTTAATATGTTGATCACGTTTAACTTGAGTCAATGGCTTAGTTAGTCCATCTTCTAGATTCGATCCATCAGGATGTATTCTAAATTTATATCTTTCTTGGCTACTATCTGTTGAATGAGATGGTATTTTCTAAATATATGTCCATTTTTCTAACGAGACCGTGGTTCTTTATCTTGAGCAATAGCCCCATATTTATCACAATAGACCGCTATTGGATTTATAATGCTGGACACCACACCGAGATCACCAATAAATCCTTTAATCCAGACATCTTAGTTAGCCAATTCTGAAGCAACTATGTACTTAGATTCTGTGGTTGAATAGGCAGTCGTATCTTGTTTAAAACTTTTCCAAAAAACTACCCCTCCATTTAACATAAACACATAACCTGACTGGGACTTATAATCATCCCTATCAGATTGAAAAATCACATCGATGTATCCCTTTAAAGTGAGATAACCATCAACATATACTAATAACATATCCTTAGCCCTATGTAAGTACTCGAGGATAGTTTTAATGGCCATCTAGTGCTTCTCACCTGGGTCAGATTGAGATCTGCTTGTGACGCTCAACGCATGTGAGACATCAGGCCAGTACATACCATAAAATACATGATAGAGCCTATCGCTGAGGCATAAGGTATTCCATTCATGTGTAGTCTCTCCTCTTGTGTTCTCAAACACTCATATTTAGAAAGGTTAATCCCATGAGACATTGGGAGATAACCCTTTCATGACTGCTCAAGGTTAAATCTAGCCAAAACCTTGTCTATGTATGTACTTTGCGAAAGACCTAGCAGCCTTCTGGATCTATCTCAATAGATTTTTATACTGAGTATAAAAGCTGCTTCTCCAAGGTCTTTCATGGAGAACTTCTTTGACAACCATGACTTAACTCTCTGAAGAAAAGGAATATAATTTACTATCAGTATTATGTCATCGACATATAATACAAGGAAAATGATCACACTCCCAGTAGCCTTCTTATATACACAGGGCTCATTAGAGTTTGGCACAAAACCAATTTCTCAGATTTTCTCATCGAACCTAATATTCCAACTCCTCGATGCTTGCTTAAGTACATAAATGGACTTCTGCAACTTGCATACCTTTGAGCCATCCTTGGATTTAAAACCCTTGGGTTGTGTCATAAACACATCCCTATCCAGATTCCCGTTAAGGAATGCTGTCTTCACATCCATCTGCCAAATCTCATAATCATAATGAGCGACGATGGCAAGGAGCATCTTGATAAACTTCAGCATGGCCACCGGTGATAAGGTCTCGTCATAGTCAATACCTTCTTCTTGATTATACCTTTTGCAACCAGCCTTACTTTATAGGCAACTATGTTACCATCCATGTCAGTTTTCTTCTTGAAAACCCACTTACATCCTATAAGCGTAATCCCACTTGGAGCATCAATCAAGCTCCAAACTATTTTTTCGTACATGGAATCCATCTCTGACCATAGCTAAAAGCCATTTATCAGATTCTAAGCCTTCCATTGCCTCCTTGTAAGTCTTGGGCTCATAATCCTCATTATGGAAAAGTTGTTTATCATCAGAGATGAAAAAACCCTTATCGCTCGGGAGCGATTGGAGCCCAGCCTGACCTACGCAATATCGATGTTATAATAGGCTAAACCATGTTTACACTTTCTTGTGTAACAGGTGTAGGTAAAATCAATTGATTATTTGTTTGATCTTCTTAAGTGCTCAGCTCAAGATTGCTCCCACTAGCTTTCGTAAGCATATGCTCCTTCTCGAGGAATTGAGCATTTCTAAAAACAAGGACTTTTTGTTCCTTGGGATCATAGAAGGTATACCCTATAGTCTCCTTAGGGTAACTTACAAACAGACACATATCAGACTTAGCACTTAGCTTATTTGAACTTGTCCTCTTAACGTAAGTAGGACATCCCCAAACTTTAAGGGGAGAAAAAGTGGGTCTCTTACCATACAATAACTTGTATGGAGTTAGATCAACTGATTTAGAGGGCACTCGATTTAGAATATAGACTGCGCTCTCAAGTGCATAACCCTAAAAGGATTCGTTGAGTTCTGCTTGGCTCATCATGGATTGAACCATATCAAGTAGGGTTCGATTCTTCCTTTCTAACACTCCATTGTGTTGGGGTGTATGAGGAGGTGTCCACTAGGATAAAATACCATTATCCCTTAGATAGTCCTGAAACTCTTGGCTTAAGTATTCACTGCCTCGATTAGATTAAAGGGTCTTGACACTTTTCCCCAAGCTATTTCTCTACTTCGGTTCTGAACTCTTTAAATTTCTCAAAACTTTCAAAGTTATGCCTCATAAGGTATAAATAACCATATCATGAGTAATCGTCGATAAAGGTTATGAAGTAGACAAAACCCTCATGTCTCTTAACACTCATTGGATAACATATATTGGAATGTAATGTTTCGAAAGTACTAGTGGCACGCTGTCCCTTTCCTTCAAAAGGTTTCTTGGTCATCTTCCTCATTAAACAAGGTTCGCATGCACCATAGGACACCCATTCCATTAGGCCTAAGTCTCCACATTTGTGTAACATAGTTAAGCGAGTCTCATTTGTGGCCTAGGTGACAGTGCCATAAGTATGAGGATTCCTCTTTATCTAATATCGATTTCTTAATAATGTTCATATTTAGAATTTTGGTTTTAGTATCTAGAACGTAAATGCCATCCATAGATATTCCACAAACATAAACAACATTATCACGTTGAATTTGACATTTATTATTAGAAACTAAAATTTCAAATCCTTCTGTTGCTAAAAGTGCAACAGAAATAATATTCTTAGTGACAGTAGGAATATAATAGCAATTGTTCAAAACTAAAACTAGGACACTAGGAAAACGAAGGCTATATGTCCCTACAACTTTTGTAGTTACCTGTGCTCCATTTCCAACTCTTAGGTCCATTTCCCTCTTTGCAAGCCTCTTACTATTTCGCAATCCCAGGACAAAAGTATAAATATGAGTACCACAACCAATATCTAATACCTAAGTAGACTCATAGGAGAACTGTAGAGAAACTCTCTATCATGAACATACCTGAAGTAGATGCCTCACTTGACCTCTTCTTCACTTATTTAGAAATTAGAGTTTTGCATTCACGTTTCCAGTGTCTGGGCCTTTCGCACATGAAACATATTCCTTTGGGCTTCTCCTTTTCAATAACCACATTTTTTACCTTCCTGTAGATGGGTTTGAAACCTTTACCTTTGACACAAGTTCTACTTTTTAAGGTACCAGTTCCTCTAGCCCTCAGGCCTTCTTCAAAACTTCTAAGTTTCTTGATAAACTCAGATGTCTTGTTCATCTTCCTTAATATAAGATAATCTTTCATAAAAGGTCAATATTTATCAGACAGACTTTTTATCATAAGCTGTATGTCATGGTTGGAATGTCTCGATTCCTATATGAGCCAATCTTCTTGAATACTGTAAGTATTCTATGCATCGGTCAATGGCCAGGATCCCATCATCTCTCCCATATATAGAGGAATCTCTATATTTCATTCCATTCAACTTTCATACCCTCATGAAGTCCTCTGAGATGAATCATCATGGATTTTAGGTCCATACCTTCATGCTACTTCTTAAGCTTCAAACTCATGATTTTGAGCATCACTAGTGACACCATGAAAGCATCTTTCTTGTGCTTAAGATATGCTTCTTTCTCTTGGATAGAAGCCTCAGCATCAGGATTGACTGGTTCTGGATTATCTAGAACATAATCCATGTGGCTTTTCTCAAGCTCCTTTCTAAGAGCTTTGAACTAGTCATCAAAATTGATCACTATCAATTTATTATCAAGTATCGGACAGAGACTTAAGTTTGGATTCATTGGTCAACCTAGATATAAAATAGAATTTGTTTAGTCATTAGTTTATGTACATGCACTTAATATAAGGTCTTTAATTAAACACATAATTTCTACTATTTTCTCGACATTCAAATAGTCCCATCTATTTAAATTTGGGAAATTTGGTTGAACCAATTTTCCTTAGTATGTAGCATCCATAGCCACTCATTAGGGCCCCCATTATTGTAGTTCAAGCCACAACAAGATAACCATAGTTGGACTTCGTCCATTTGCATCTCTTGCAATTGCTAATCCATTTGAGTTCTCTTTCTTGAGACATGCGTACCTGATTGTATGAATCCTCAAATGTGTCTCCAATTCGGCATTAGCTCCAATAATATGGACAATTAACCCATTATGGTTAAGGCTTTAACCCCATCTAGTCTCATGACCAAACACAAGTTAAGGGAAGGTATGTTTTACATTCGCTTACATCCGTTAATAAGGTTCGTATCATGACTTATGATGGGAAGATTATATACTGCCTTAATATTGCGGTGGGATTTTATTGGTGCCGCTGGTCTCGCTCTAGTCTATGTCTTATATTATGGATATGATTATGAAAATAATAATTTCGAGATATTTGGAATTATTAACTCTAAGGGAACATGCTCAAGATTGGTGTATCATAATCATTCCATTATGCCAAGACTCCACATAGCATGCAAAAAAAACAAGGTCCATGTTTAAGTCATTGTTCGCCACTTTTCTACTGATAAGTTTAATCTATAATGGTTCCAAAATCGCATGAACTATTGGCTAATAACTGCGCCAAAAACTTGTTCACAAATAAATGTAGGTGTTGTCAATACCCCTTATCACATAGAAAAATGATGATAACTGCAAGTATATAGTTGCGATGTAGTTTTAAAAGATATCGAACCCACAGGGAAGGAACCAGTTCTAAAGATAACTAGGGAAGCATAAAAGTAAATAAAATAAAAATAGATTATAGATTTTTATGGATAGGAAGATTAGAATGAAAAGTTGAGAAAATATACATGTGATAGATTAGAGACTCTAAATTAATAGATTTTCACTATGAACAAGTATAGCAAAGAAAACATGCAAGATCAATGAAGGTTTTATGACACACTAGACTAATCTAACAAACCGGTTCAACACACTCAGATGTTCAATAATTCGCCGCAGAGCAACACATGAAATAACTTTCCTAAGTCTAGCGTAAACGAGATAAGACTGTTATATCAACTTGGACAACATCAATACTATGCTTAGTACGGGTCGCTCTCACATAGCCACATTTAGCAAGTTACCATTCCAAAAATGTTGGCTCACTAAACAGCGTTATATCACAGATCCAGTGATTATACACGATATTGTTAACCCCGAAATTACTCTTA
>CATIWQ010474612.1:0-13292 GCA_949673415.1 Euphorbia schlechtendalii | reverse complement strand
TATTGGAGCATAGGCTTCATGCTTATATATATAATTATAAATTTTATTAAAATGTCTCTTATTGAATATTCCATGGTTTTATATTACATTTTCGCAATACATATATAAAAGCGTACCTAAGGCGAGCGCCTCGCCTTCGGGAGAGGCTAACCCCTTGTTGCCTTAGAGCGCCTTTCGCCTTCAACAACTATGGTTTTTATGTAGACATCAATGTCAATGTGCCATGGCCTTGCCACCAGGAAAAATGTGAATTTTTTTTGTAAAACCAAGCCTTTTAACAAGTGGTGAACTATGACAGATCCGCGGGTTATGTATTCAGAACCTGCAAAGTTTGTGGCAAAGCTAAGGGATGTGAAGACTGATGAAAACGTGCTGTTGTTCAAATGTGAACTCGGGGCTGGGCATTTTTCGAAGTCAGGAAGGTAAAATTTCTACTGTTTATATAGCTACAAAAATCCATATGATCTTGTTCTTATTTTTATACGAATCATTACTGAGCTTTGCCTTAGTATGCATATGTGGGCTATGTAGTATAGTACCTGATAATCACATTAGTTATAAATCTGGGTCCTCTGAAGGCTTGTCTCTTTGGCTGTGATGAGTTCTTAGGGGTTTTCAACTTTATGTATTATTGTTTTGTTTGGTCACTTGACTACATCTATTTTCTTTTTTCAGTAAAAGTCGGAAATCAGTTAGAATCTTGAGAAATGATTTTTTTTTTGTGTGACACTCATACTTGCTCTAGGATTTAACAGAGACTGCTTGAATGTTTAGAGTTTTTGCCGTGTATGTCATTACATTCAAAGCAATACTACCTATTTGTAACTAATTGATTTTTCACTTCCTAAATGTCCTCAGAAATTGTTCCAAATAGATTAGCTCTGCATCTTGGGTCAATTGTGGAGTGACTACTGTTCTATCATAGTACTTCTGAGCAATTATTGCGAACTTCATATGCATAGAGGTGAAAGAAAAGTGTGTCAAGGCTCAGGGAAGAAAAGCTTTTTTAAAAAAATCTGAGTAAACTTAGGCCCTTTAGTTTAGTTTACCCTTAACAAAGATTTCTTTTCTCAAGGGGCACTTTGTCCTTGCCATCTTTCAGCCCTCCCTGTTAAGTGCAACCAGATGCACTTGCAGTCATCATTTGGATTAGCCTTCTCATCTCTTGGGTTTGTCCCATCTATTTGTTAGATTTTTTTTTCCTTTTGGTCAATAAAATATTTTTAGGTGTGAGGATTAGTTTCTATGGGCTGTTAAGCATGTGGGATTTGATTACTTGTTAAAAGTTTTATTTATTCATTAGGCTTATGGGACTCGCATTATGTCCACTTTGGAATTTGTTTGTCAGGACTCCTGAGGAAGCGAGATTTTTTTTTGGTTATTAACCATATATATGATTTTTATGGACTTCAGAATTTTTACATTTGATATCGTTTGCGACTCACGGACGTACCATTTCTTTCTTCTTGTCAAACTAATATATATGCTTCATCTTTTCTGATAGCTTCCGTAGAATGTTGGTATCCTATTATGTTTGAGTGTTGAAAAGTTTGTGTTTTGTTACTCTTTGGAATTGGGAGTCTTTGAAATTGCTAGTGAAAAAGAGAAAAGGTAGCGAAGATGTAACTCGTAATAGTTGGTAAACATTGAAATGATAGTATAATTGCTTCCTGCTGTTCTATTTATTGGAAAGTAATTAAATTTTATAAGTTTTTTTTCCTAGAAAGATAAATGACAATTCTTCCTTTTTGTGGTTTGTGGAGCACCCCTAGTATATTCACTCATTGAATGATTAACATTCATTCATGTTCTTGCCATGTTTTGTTTAGAATCTGTGCGTGCTTGCAGATGCTTCAAATAAGTGAATTACATTACTATGCCATGGATTGTTGCTTTGCAGATTTGAGAGGCTTCAAGAAGATGCATTCACCTATACTTACCTGTTGAAGGTTCTAGACATGGTTCCTGACCATGCTGCTGCCCGTATCTGATGGTCCGATACCTTTAACTGCTGCGACTTTTGTACTCTATTCATCTCAGCAAACTATATTAGCAACTTTTATCTTGGTAGATTTTTTTAGAGCGATTGTACACGTTAGATTTGATAATGTATAAGGGTGACATTTTTTCGCATTGGATATGAATGGTTGATTTTCCCTTCTAAAGGACTAGTGATTTGGTTTTATTTTTATATAAGTTGAAAGAGTGCCGAACTATGAAATATCCTTATCATTAGAATGTTATATACTTTCAATTAATTTGGGAATCTTAAAAGAAGTGCATCAACTTCTTTCCACACTTATTTAGCCCTCTTTTTTTTGCATTATTGATGATGTTGATTCCAGGGGAAGTTGCTGCTTGATGAAAATTAGCTAAAAAGATGAGAGTAAAAGAGGTTTATCTAAGGAGTTAAAATGAAAATTTGCCATACAAATGATAAAGCATTGAAAGGATGGATAAGAAATAAGAGCTGTTGTTTGTTTGATGCATGATCCGTATGTATTTGCAACCTCATCTCCGGTTTGGTTACATAGAAGAAAGTGGATGGTGAGTTTGTGAGTGAGTGTTCCATGAGGCATCCACAGAAGGGAGGTGGTATTCATCAGGCTTCAAGGACAAAGCAAAATCTGGCAATGCTGGTGCGTTCCTCAGAATCCTGTAATTGAAGGAACCTCAAAATTCAGCCTTAGAATATGCTATGCATGATTTACTTGTTTTGTTAGGGTTTGAATTTTGATATTGGACCATCAAGACTGATTTGGTTATGTCTTAACCAAAATCCTAATAAGTTTTTGGTGTCTTACATTTGATGAGCGTGCAGGTCGTCATTGCTTTGGGATTTATGTGTCGGTATCTTATCGGAAAGAAGCTTGGCAGTTCCCCAAAGAGTTGGGTTTCTGTATGAGAGTAATTAGTTGAGAAGTAAACATAATAGTAATACCCAAATCAAATAAACATAACAATGTTGATCTTGATCTATTCAGTAAAAAAACCTGGACAAAGGAGGGGTGATATGGAAGCACTGGGAAGCCTTCTTGCTTTCTTTATGGAAAAGCTCTGCAGCTTGCTGAGCAGCTCCTGCCATTTCTTCACATCTCTCTCTACTTCCTTCATCAAGGATTGATCCATGATAATAATATGCAGCTGCCTGTTTCACAAAATATATTTTCCCATGGAATCAATGCACACACAAATACTATGTAACGACTTTGCAAATGTACTCAACTCCATGGAAGCAAAGCCCATAGAATTGCTATTCTCTAGTTGAACTCCAAATGCCAAACAGGTTTTATATATGATAAAACTATTTAATATGAAAAAAAAATCTCTGACAAATTGCCTGCGACCAGACGATCAATGAAAGCAAATAATTTCTCTGATATTTGTCAATAACAGTGAGCTGTTTGTACGCTACCATTTTGTCATAATTCAACGCAGAAGAGTATATGCTCAAGAAACAGAAACCATAATGTACACAATATACATCCAATTCGAGATAGTATGTGGAATCATACAGGGGAATAGGATAGAGTACCTTAGCTTCAGCATATTTCCAACGAATAAACAGTTTATGCTTCTCTCCCCATCCATATGTTAGCGGAAGATCTGCAATGTTCTCTTGAGCCTGCGCCAATAACAGAAGATAATATTTGAGAAACTGTGGAAAGGACACCCACAAAATTACTGCATTAAGTTGTTATGTGTGCAATAGGGGATGCTATTGGTTGGTGTAACTGGTGATGACAGTCAAAAGGTTGTACCTGATGCCAGTATTTTACCATCTCACATGCAAGCCTTCTTTTGACTGCCAATGTGGCCTTCACACTTTCAATTGCCATCCCCAGTTGAACATCAACCGCCTGTTTCAATCTTACCGGGTGAGTTTGTAAACAAAACTGCAATAGAGAGGGTTATATGAATATTGTGAACCTTGTCTGTCAAAAAGGGTCAATAGCCCCATGGGACACTTTCAGTTGTACCATTTTCAATCACAAGCTCTTGACATTCTCAAAAAATTCAATGATATTAACAATAGGAAACAAGAAAGAAAATTGAAAAAGGAGTTGAAGAGATTATGTCCAACAAAGGCAGAATTAGTAGATGCAAATGTGAAACCAACAGTGAATAGAGACATAGCAGCTACAAAAATAGAGAGCAAAAGGAGTTGTTACCTGGCCTAGTGCTTGCTGACAAAGGGCTTGAAGCACTCTCTCTGTCAGGTCGAGCGGTAAATCTTTCCTACAGAGTCAGTTTGGAAAATGAAAATCTGGTATAAAGAAACTGAATCTCAAGAATGGGAACTTGTTTTGTGAACCTGAGTTGAGGAGGAAACTGTGGGAGAAGGTGGTGGACACATAAGTCTAGATATCCTGCTGCCTTCAGGAGAACGTCTATACAAGCTCGTCTTCCTTCTGATGTGTAAAACAAAAACTATATCTCTTACCAACATCATTGATGAACTATTTATGCAAAGTGATCACAAGTGAACAGGAAATGAACTAGACATTGCCTAACAATATATTCACTAGCATAGAAGCATTCATAGTTACAAAAGTATAGATTGGAATGCTCAAAAGCACCTATTGCTTTTAATCTTACCTTCCGACAATTTTGAAACTGGTGTAACAGGAAGAAGCAATAAATTGGCCTGTGATAATGATAGCACAGCCATCAAATGCACGACTGATAGTACCTCATACCAAGTGTTTGACATTGTCGTCTCCTGAAATTATAATAATTTACATCACAGTCCGAAATGGGATTGGAAACTTAATTTTTCTCTGAATTTTGAACCTCACCTCTGCAGTGTCTTCCTGATTCAGCCAACAGAAATCCAATCCATTCTGTATCTGGTTTCCTGGAAGAGGCAGCACAAAAAGATAAATTCAAAAAATCAATAAGAAATGATAAAAAGGAATGCTAACCAAAAACTAGAGACTTGAAGCATTTTTTTTCCAAGTTTGTGTTTTTATCTGAATTCTAGGGTATGAGTTAGAAGATAGGCTAAAATATGTAATCATGCATAAACAGCAAGGAATAAGCTTTTTGGGCAGACAAAAGATATAAAAAAAACGCATGTAATTACCGTGTTGGGCTAGGCCTAACAGGACTGGCAAGTAATCTTCAAGAGCGTGTTGAAGATCAGGCAATGTTGACCCCCCTGCATAAGCATCAAGATTTGAACAGCCAATCCTATAGATTCTCAGAAATGCAAATAACATATATAATTATATATATGACAAACCATGTTGAGTTGCAGTTCTTCTTGGTTTTGTAGGCAAGGGTGCTTCTTGCCCTGCCATTACCACAATACGGGTTCGAAGCGCGGAGAGACGTTCGACCAAATTCCTGGACAAACCGTCACTAAATGGTTGAGTGAAGTCCACTGGTTTGGGAATCCTGATGCCTGGAACAAACACAGCCACCTCCCCCATATTCTTTGGCCACCTTCTGTTTTCCCCATAACCTCTCTCTGTGGATGCTATGCACCCCATTTTCTTTACCAAATTTTACTGCTCTCCTCAAATGACTTGTATATCTACAGTGCCAAAACCCAGAAAGTTAAACACACTCCCCGAATTGGGCTTCCGGGAAAAAAAAATAGTTAGCAATCCACAAGAAAAAATAGATGGTGGAATATTTCAACATAGTTGATGTGATTCATACAACATTTACAACTTTATAAGCATGATTAGGAACAGTCACAAGTGAAACATGTACAAGGTACAATCATAACAAACTTAACTGTTCATGCACATGGACCCAAGCAGAAAAAATTGAAATAAAGGAATAATAAAATAATTGCAATAAGCAACAAGGGGATTTGCATTCAAGTTGACAACTTCAGCTGATCTGACAGTTGAGCATTAATGCATAATGGCCAAATTATGTTACATAAGAATAATTTAGATTATCATCTTCAAAAGGATAAATCATAATGGACAAATAATGGTCAGAAAACTCACTTGAACCTATTCAAAATTTCAAACATCCATCTGTAGGTCAAAATTTGTTTTAACCTTAACTTACAAAGTTGCTCTAACAATTACTTCATGGACTTATGTATGCATTGAAAAGAAGTTTTAAACGGCAACCACTGTACACGTTACAACATAAACCCAAAATCATTTGTGGGTAAATTACCCTAAAAGTTCATTTGCACAATTAATCGAACAGTTAGAACACGTTAAATACCAAAAAAGGAAGAAATACAGTTTACCTTGCTGTTATTGAAGGATTGAAAGACACATCAAACAAAGGTTTTGCGTGTCTCTCCTAAATACTGGATTAACAAAGCAAGAGAAAAACCATGAAAAGACAAAAGAGAGGAAAGAAAAGAAGAGGAAAATCAGGCGAACTTTTGTCTTTATTTAACTAAAAAAATGAGCGTAAGTGTAACTGAAAAGCATGGGTTGCTTTGCTTTGTGGGAATGATTATCGTGATCAAAAAAACCCATTAATGACTTTTTTTTTTCATGTTCGCAGAACCAGACTGCAAGCCACAAACATCCTATACGTCACAAACCACAAAGTTGCAGTCTTTATATATATAAATATTATGATCGCACTTAAGGATTAAAAAAAATGAAAATAACAAAAGTATGAAAGATATGCCTGCTAGCTAGATACCTGTTTAAATAACATTTGTTTCAAATTCAAAAGCTTGTTTACTGTGTCCTCTTTGGGTGGAGAAAAAAAGAAAAAGTTAGTGCAAGTAGGCATCCTATTAAGCAACTTGACTGAAAGTATTTATAAGAAATGAAACTGAATGATCAACAGTTTGGTGTATCATAGCGTAGGTGGTGGGAAAGGTGAGGGATTTGTTCGAGCCAACCCAACCCAACCCCATGTGAGAAAAATGACCATTTAGGCACACAGTTTTTGCAAGGGAACAACTTTCCATCCCTTTCAACTTTATTTGTATTTATAGCTCCCTCCAAACCATTCTCACCGTTCTTTTCTTTTTAAGATAATCCATTTGATGACCTTAACAGCTATAAATATAATAATCAACTCACAATTCGCTAAAACTAGTTCCAATTAAAAGACTTTCACCCAAATCCTTAATTAAAAGGTGGTGCTTATGTCTTGATAGAATTCCTATACGCCAATGGATACAAAGAAAAAGGTAGAGAATATGTGGTATCATAAGGACCGGTTCAAAAAGTGAATTTATGTTTTACTTTTCTATTGTTATATTCATTTTTTGGATACATGGCAGGCATGCATGGATCCGATCCTTTGAACCCGGTTGTTTGGATGAGTCCTTGTATAGTTGGAGTATCGGTGTGTGCCAAATGTGTGGTGGACCCAAGCCATACTATTGGGTCAGCTCTTGTTTGTTATCATTGCCCCTAATGAACCTCGGAAGTAGCTATCTTGATTGACGAGCCTCGCAGACCTAAAGACATTTGTTATCAAATTCGGAAGTGAAACTTTGTTGAGTGTTACATCCACCGACTCTACCATTGGCAGGTGAACATTAAAATATCGAGTGGTTTGATTTGGTCATTTGACTTGTTGAAGAAAGAGGCATATAGGTTGCATTAATTTGGTCAACTTTATATGTGTAATGTAATATGATGATGTAAACAATAGGCAGGCAAGCTAATAATTTATACGAAATGAGAGGACTTTAAAATATTAATAACTCTGTTTACTTCGCATCTTCTTTCATTGGTTTGGTATCATTATCATATCTCCATCAACGTTACAACATCTATAAAATAATTACAATTATATTTTGGCATTCTTATTTTCAATAGCAGTTTGGCCCTTGTGTAATGTTAGATATTTTGCTTTGTATAAAATACAACATCTTATGCCAACTCCTTTTTAACTTGTCAAAGTGCAATTTTCATTTCACGTGGATCTAAAGTGTAACATAATTAAATTAGGCTCATATATGTTAGTATGTAGCTATTTAAAACTATTTCAAAATGCTTTTTTTAATATATGATGGCCATGTTGCCAACATTTGGAGATGGTAGGGATTGGAGCTACATATCCTTTGAAATATGCCGACCGCCAACAAGCCATAATTTCTTTGAAGTTAAAATGAATTAATTTTATGAATTAATGCGTCATACATCTTTACTTAAATTTGATTTTCATAACTATATATTAAGCCAAATATATGCGTTCCTTTTTTTTATATAAAACTTATGTTAGACTAGTTTGCAATTAACAAGTAGGTGGTAGCAAGAGTAAGCAGGGGTTAGAATGCTCTGTCATATATCAATTTCCATTTTCCATTATACCTACCAATAAAATCAGAAATTTTCCTAATTAAGGTGACAAAGCAAATATTCCATCATCAGGCTGAAGGTCCAGCCACATAAATTTGGGCTCATCTTGTTTCTTATTGAGAATAAGTATTCAATATCCAACCCAACTCAATTCCACTTTCTTTTAATTAAAATTTGGGGATTTTTACGGGAATGGGTTTAAACATGTATCATATTTATATTTTTGACTCTTCAAGTTTGTATTCTCCTGCGTGTCTTTTTAGAATTCTCATTCTTCTTTTTACGTTCTTTATAAACCACTCATCGTGTTTTTTCACTCATTGTTCTGGGATTTTTTTTCAATTCCAAAACCTGATTCTCTCATTTTCTTTAGTTTAATTTTGGCTTTCTTCTCTTCATTTGGTTCTTCATCATCGGATTTTGTTCCCACCAAAATCGTGATCAACTCTCTCCAGAATTGTTACCGGTTTTGGTTTTTGCATTCGTTCGACTTAGTTGCACTTTGCAGAGAAATTTGAGATTTTAGATCGTTTTTGGTGTGGTTGGAGTTGATTATAGCTATTCTAGCACGAGATCAGAGGTAATTTATGTTTTTATTTATGAAGTACCTAGTTCTATCTATGAATAAATTGCTTGTTGAATTTGATGTATGCACAGGTGAATGTTGTAAGATGATTTGATAGTCTTCACCATTCTATTCTGGTATTGCACATAGTGATATAAGAATTAAGTGTGTATAATTTGGTTTGCTTATTATATTATTCATGTGAACCATTTTGTCACTATTTTGTGAAATGCTATACAACTGTGCACTTTCTAGCGATGAATAATCGAGTCGTGATGGATGAATGTAAAGAAATTAATATGTGTTTACTTTTAAATTTCTTTTATCATTAATGAATTTTTTAATTGTATGTATAGAATGTTTCATTGAATGCGATTGCATTGTTTTGTAGTTTATTGGTGTTTTCGATGAAATTACCTCTGTTCGACATGGTGTGGATGATGTTTTGGTAGATGAAATTGAAAGTAGTTTGCACAAGTTAGTTCACACAGAAGATAGTCAAGAAACATGCACCTCTTTATTAGGTGAAAATAGTAATGAGGTAGAAGAATCTGATGAACTTAAACTAAATTTGGCATGTAAGGGCAAAGGGTAAGCAATATTAAGGCTTTCAAGCGAGAACTGAAGGAAAGAAATTCAAACAAACTCGGCCTGATAATTTATTTGGGGAACTTAAAATTGGAGTGTGGTTGTAACTTTTTTAGAAGCTAACATTTTGCAGATTGTTTTCCTTTTCTTCTACCTTGTTTTCTATGGGGTGCAGCTATTTATAGGTTGTGATGACCAGATTCTATTATTTATGTGCTTATTCAAACCTACATTTTAACAATTGCCAACTAGAATAAGTTGTTATGTACAAATGCCAAAATTTATCTAATCTTGGCTTATGATTTATCTATATGCTTTCCTAGTTAATTTTAGTTCCTTAGTTCTTACAACTGAATATTTATGAGTTTATTGAGTTCTGAATTAAGACGTTCTCTTGCCTTATATTTGATTACAAATTATTATATGTCCAATTGCATGTCTATTATATATCTGTTATAATTTTTAATTTCTTGATTTTCATCAAAACTTGTTCTCTCAGGAATTAGGGGTCTTCCTAACTAAGACACAATGAGATTGGAAAAATGTTTGTTCTGCTCCTCTACTGTATACCCAGGACATGGCAGCCAGTTTTTTTACTAGTGTTTGTATTTTATATTATGTGATTTTTGTTGAGATTCATATGAATAGTTATGTCATGGACTCTAATTGCGTATATGTTAGTCTTTTAATTAGCTATTATTTATATATTATATCTTTTTTATATCATTGTTATACTTTTGATGTTCATGCCTTATATATTATATTTTGTTTTTATTCGTTTCTATAGTAGAAGAAGTGATTAGAAGGCTAGTGCAAGGTGATAAGCTTGTAGTACATTATGATCCTTGCACTTCTGATTATGAAGAATCTCGCTATGAGTATCAACAAAATAGCAAAATGGGAGCTACGAAGAATATTGCTTTGGTTGAACCCCACTCTGATTCACGTTCAAGATAAGGTATATCGCAAAGCACATAATGATCGCATCATTACGCATAGCAGGCATCCAGGCTCCCTCAGCAACCATCCTCTTGATCGTTTAAGTTATAGTGGTCGTGGCGCTCCTAAATAGAAGTCTGTATTTTATCTATCGCGAGACATTGTATGTTGAAATTTAGGGTAAAAAATTGATATCTTCGGAATTGTTGGGTTGAGATTGTGATTTTTCTAGCTCAATTCTGATTCACATTTGAGGAATTTAAAAGTAGAGCCTCTAGTGATTTATTTACATAGGATTTAAAAGTGTGGTGCTTTATTCTTTTGCAGAGAAGAGACTTATATACATGGATAATATTATATACCTTCCGAGTTACTAATATAATGAACCCTATGAGTTGATGATTTTCATATTTAATTTATGTATTATATATTCACAATATGTGTGATAAACATTTAATATGTATCAACTATTTTTATGTTGCATGTACAATATATCTATTATATATGTTATATGGACCCTGTAATTTTATTATATATCTACTATACATATTCTATATGATTAAATATTTATAATATACAAGTAAAGTATCAAACTAATAAGAAATTATTTTAATTAATTCGAAAATCATAACTGAAAAATAACAAAATGTAGTCTGAAACAATAGAAAAGTTGTTGTTTGAATAAATCCTAACATTCAAAACACTATATAAAGTAACTAAGACCTCCAAATTGTCGGTCATCCCAATCCAACTTTTCTTCTTCTCTCTCGATGTTTTCTTTTCCTTTCTTCAAGTGAACCTCATTATTAGCATTGTGAAGAATTTGCCAAATATTGCCCCATTCAACATTGCTAATGCCCCTGGTGTTACATTGTTGATTATAAATTTGATGACATCGTAATTTGATATAACACATATATAATAGACATATAACATATATACAAGTATATAATATACATATAACAATGATGTTTTTTGTTACATTTAGCCATAGTTGTTAAAAGCACAAGGCGCACTAAGGCGCAAGGGGTCCAGGCGCGGGCCTGAGGTATACTAGACGCTCTAAAATTGCAAAACATGTCTCAATCAACTAAACATGTGAAGGATCACATGAATATGTTGTCTCAATATTTTAGAGTGGTTTTATTTAAAAGAAATAAAAAAATAGCAGATTCACAATCTGGTTTACTCAAAGAACAAACAATAATAAATGAAAAACTAAAGGGGATGGAAAAAATTCACCAGAGTTTTAAAAATGCTAACGTTCAAATCACGCTCTTACATTATATGCAATAATTCAAAAAACTTCACTTTCTTAACTTTAGCAAAGAAATGAGAAGAAAAATATGGAATGAAATCAGCCATTGGAATAGTAAATTTTACCATTTTTCTTGGTCTTTATAGTAACCAGATTGAAAAAACTAACAAGCTGCAAAACCAATAAAAGAACTTGCAAACTTTTATTGTCGTCTCCAGCATCGCAACCAATTCCACCTGTAACTCGCCTACATAAACCAGAAGATAATTAATATCCATTGAGCACAAGTTTATGGCATATTAGCAGATAATATCATCATTTTTAAACATAGATACAAGAACAATTTAGAAATAAACAAAAGTGTACAACTTGAAAATGAAGAACTTAATTTGTAGCATCAATTTAAACATAATACTCTTGAATAAATATTAAAGTTTCTAAAAGAACATTTAGAAGCAATTGAGATCCAGTCTGTCCATAACAAAATATTCTAGTATAGTTTAGCTCTGGTATTGGTAATAAAGATTCAATCCTATATTCATTTCTAGCTCTCTGTTCTTGATCAACAAAATCCTTGTTAATGATTGGCATCAACTTTCAATCAATTCATAGTACATGTACTGTTTCACATCTCAATATTTATAACACACATGTAATTAACTTATATAAGATATATAGTGGGGATATATACATATAACAGTGATGTTTTCTTTACATTTAGCACATAAATCCCATACGCATAGCATTCATATGTAATATACTGATTTTCATTCAACCTCAGGAGCAAAACATAATCTTAGGAAAAATAAAGAAGACTTCGAAAGATATTCTACTCAATTTGCAACGTCCATAGCTCAATAATCAACCCCAAAATTGCACAACGCTCTATTCTGATATCAAATTTAAAGCTAATAAAACAAGGAAACAAATAACCTCATTACAACATAATAGTATGAAACCAAAAGCTCAAGAGCAATTATTAAATAATAATTAGTAAATAGAGCAATTTCTCAAACTACAAGGTCAAAAACATTCTCTCAATCATATATTTATTTGAAAGGGGGATCGCTATGTAATTGTGGAATAAGTAGACATGGTCATGGTTCCAGAATCGCCGGTTCCGGTTTGTAGTTTTCATGAACCTTAACCTAAACCTTATATAGGGTGGAACCACCGGTTCCGGTTTCGGTTCGGAACCGCCAGTTCAGGTTTAGACAAGGTTTTGACCCGGTTCAGGTACGGTTCCGGTTCAAACCTTAATATAGGTTAGATATTTAATTTTACACATTTAATTTTTAATTAATGTTAATTTTAAACATTTGAATTTTGATTCATGTTAGCATTATTATATGTTACAAGAGAATATATTATCTTAAATATGAAAAAAACATATATTTCTTGTTATAAATCATTACAAATATCATACTTCACACATTAAAATACTAATTTATTACTTGTACAACATTTAAAAAAATTTAAACTAGTGAAAGCTAGAAATACTACTTGTAATATTTGCATTTTTTTTGGTATATTTTCAACATACAAATATATATATATATATATATATATATATATATATATATATATATATATATATATATATATATATATGTGTGTGTGTGTGTGTGTGTGTGTGTGTGTGTGTGTGTGTGTGTGTGTGTGTGTGTGTGTGTGTGTAAAGAGATGACAACGG